>OX638304.1:44420336-44670613 GCA_951812265.1 Taphrorychus bicolor | reverse complement strand
GAAGCTCTGCCTAGAACAGTAACTGAGCACGGGTAGCCCAAAAATTAGGTACACTTTTTTTTAATTTTCTCAAAAACCGTGAAAGGTAGCTTTTTTCTGATACGTGCATTTGATAGCCCTTAATGACCTCTTCATACATCATATTAACCGGCATATCGAAAAACCTTACCGTTTCCCAGATAAACAGAAAAATGTAAAAATTTAAAAATTTTCAAAGGGGGTAGGTCGTGAAAGTTTTCAGCCAAAATCGATTGTCATAGATTTTGTCAAAAATAGTCTCATATGAAAGAGGGGACAAAAATATGTAAAAAAATTGCAGTTCTGGAATTTTCAGTAATTTCCTTACCCTTCAAAATGGCGCCTTAAACGTATTTTTTCCACTTTTTATCGACCTTTTAATACTTATATCTCTATAATTCAAAAACTGAACATGGTATAACGATGCTATTGACACCGATGAATAGAGCATTCTCGACCACAAAATACCTGCGTAATTTGTCGTTCAAGATTTTTAATTTAGTTGACGTAATGTTCGATCAAATAAAAATATTAAGTAATTTTTACAAAATTTTAATAGTTTTTCACTTCCCATGAGACTGTTATTAAACTTAACGAAATAGTAATTAACGTTTTGAGCAGTATTTGAGCCGACTCACACTTAATTGAGTCACTGTTGTTCTATTGCCGTAAATGGCTTTGCTACAAAAAGGCAAATGTCACTCTACCCCTATAAATGAGAAATTTAATCAGTTAAATCTCGGAACCCAGAAACGATAAAATCGAACAGTTAGTGCCAGTCGAATGAGCCTCGTTAAAGCTATTTTGTCAGTCATATACGAAAAACTGACTGTTTGGGCGTGGCACATTTATGAAGCAATATTTGTAATTTTTTTGTGTAGACTTGGCGGATTGGGAACAAGAATCGAACTACAAGCTCCTCGCCGACGTTTCGTTTAATAATGCTTAAACTTCTTCAGGGCTACAAATACATAAATCTATCAGAAGCCGATACGGCAATCACTTGAACAACCTCACCTCGAGCTTGGAAATTGAAACTAAATTATACATTAAAATATTTTTTTTTTTTTTTTAATTTTGAAAAGTTAAAAAATTAAAACACATTGCAGGTTTCACACTTTAAAAAATTGGAGGTAAAATTATTAAAAACAATTAACACCTATTATTTAACAAAACAAAAACAAGACGGTACGTAAATACTGGGCAAGCAGGCTGACTGGCGTGTCCCTTATACACGAAACTAATACCACACATAGGCTTATCTGTGCGGTGCGTGAATGTTTATTATCGTTTTTTCTTTTTCCGATACCCATAGAAATCAATTTCAAAACTCTCTCAATTAAAATTTTAATTACCTAAAAGTTGATATCGTTTGTGTTCACCACACATTTAGTTATGTCAATTGTGTGTAATTTTAATGTGTAATTCTCTCAGTTAAAAAATTGTAAATGACGCTCAAATTCTGAGTGCCAGTCCTGAAGTTGACTGTTTTATCCCTCCATTTGTTTATTTGTAACATTTCCGAGATTGTTCGTTTTCTATAATTAGTTTCCATGTCCAAAATTGTAGCGTTGGTAAAAGCAAATTGATGTCCAGTTTCAAAGTTATGCGCAGCCAATGCGGTCTTTTCTCTCTTGTTAATGTTGGTAATGTTACAGTCATATCTGTGTTGTTTCAATCTGGTCATTAACTTATTCTTCGTTTGTCCTATATACCGAGTGTCACAACTGCTACAGGGGACAGAGTAAACAACTGAGGTCCTTTCCTGTAAGGGGGTTTTATCTTTAATGTGTGAATACAAGTCACCAACAGTTCTTTTTGGATACGTAACAATTTTTATGTTGTTATGACTCAAGATCCTACTCACAAAGGTGCAATTTTATCGAAGATAGAACCCTTCGGAGGTCGATTTTAGAATCACGTTTTTGGACCACTTTTAAGAAAACCTCTTTAGAGGTTAATTTCATTCGAATTGAATTTGTTACGCGTTCTTAGGGGATTGCAAACGTGCCATTCCAATCAAAAACAGCAAAAAAAAAATTCCGAATTTTTTTTGAAAATCTTTAAAGGGGGGGGGGGGTATTACGACTTTTTTCTTAATTCTCAACTTAAGCAAGAAATCGTTAATTTATATAAAAATTAAAAAATTCACCTTGAATCTTTATTTAGAATTAGTGTGATGTTTGGTCCTCTTTTGGCCGTTAAATATGGAATTTTTTCGAGTTTGTGAATGCATACTTATCGCAAAATTTGAATCTATAATTAGCTGTTGGCACAGCGCCATCTTCCGCATCTTGACAACTTCCTATAAGTTTAGTAGTGAAGCCGTATTTCCTAATTTTGTGGGTCAGGATAGCTGCATACAGGGGCAAAAAAAAGTTTGTGGATACAATGGCGAAGGTATTATGTTTAAAGCCTTAAGGGCCAATTGTATAGGTTACTTTTAAATACAGATTTAAATTTGGTTTTAAAATTCGCTTTAAAACTAAATTTAAACATCGAAATTTCTGATCTACGTGGATGTACGTTGTATAAGTAGAGCTTAAAAAAAAGACGGAAGTCGAATTGTGACGACAAATGTCGTTTGTAACAAATATATCTACATTATCCTCGTCGTCGGATATTATGTGTCATTGGCAACCGGCCTCTAAAGCTTAAATCCTGCTTCATCCACATCATATCTTAAGATAAAGTTAAAGTCTAATTTACGTTTAAAACGAACTTATACAACGATCATTACGCCAATATGCGATTTAAGAGGAGCTCCTGTATTTAAAATCAACTTATACCGGACCTTAGGACGACTTTTACAACTTGCAGTAAAACTTGAGTTTAAAGTTTAAACTTCAGATCGACAATCATTTACATTTTACAACCTATCGTAAACTCCAAACTGGAGTTTAACCGAGGGTATTACGACTTTTTTCTCTCGATTCTCAACTTTGACCGCCTGTAACTTGAGAACGCCTGGACCGATTAGAGTGAATCTAACTGTGTTTTCGTCTTCTTGATGCCCTCTTTCACCTCCCACCATCGGAAGTTCCGTAGGTGCAATTTTCTCGAAGATAGAACCCTTCGGAGGTCGATTTTAGAATCACGTTTTTGGACCACTTTTAAGAAAACCTCTTTAGAGGTTAATTTCATTCGAATTGAATTTGTTACGCGTTCTTAGGGGATTGCAAACGTGCCATTCCGATCAAAAACAGCAAAAAAAAAAATCCGAATTTTTTTTGAAAATCTCTAAAGGGGGGGGGGGTGTATTACGACTTTTTTCTTAATTCTCAAGTTTGACCGCCTGTAACTTGAAAACGCCTGGACCGATTAGAGTGAATCCAACTGTGTTTTTCTCTTCTTGGTGCCCTCTTTCACCTCCCACCATCGGAAGTTCCGTAGGTGCAATCTTCTCGAAGATAGAACCCTTCTGAGGTCGATTTTAGAATCACGTTTTTGGACCACTTTTAAAAAAACCTCTTTAGAGGTTAATTTCATTCGAATTGAATTTGTTACGCGTACCTTAGGGGATTGCAAACGTGCCATTCCGATCAAAAACAGCAAAAAAAAAAGTTCCACATTTTTTTTGAAAATCTTTAAAAGAGGGGGGGGGGTTACGACTTTTTTCTTAATTCTCAACTTTGACCGCCTGTAACTTGAGAACGCCTGGACCGATTAGAGTGAATCCAACTGTCTTGTCCTCTTCTTGATGCCCTCTTTCACCTCTCACCACCGGGAGTTCCGTAGGTGCAATTTTCTCGAAGATAGAACCCTTCGGAGGTCGATTTTTGAATCACGTTTTTGGACCACTTTTAAGAAAACCTCTTTAGAGGTTAATTTCATTCGAATTGAATTTGTTACGCGTTCTTAGGGGATTGCAAACGTGCCATTCCGATCAAAAAGAGCAAAAAAAAAAGTTCTGAATTTTTTTTGAAAAGCTTTAAAAGAGGGGGGGGGGTTACGACTTTTTTCTTAATTCTCAACTTTGACCGCCTGTAACTTGAGAACGCCTGGACCGATTAGAGTGAATCCAACAGTCTTGTCCTCTTCTTGATGCCCTCTTTCACCTCTCACCACCGGGAGTTCCGTAGGTGCAACTTTCTCGAAGATAGAACCCTTCGGCGGTCGATTTTAGAATCACGTTTTTGGACCACTTTTAAAAAAACCTCTTTGGAGGTTAATTTCATTCGAATTGAATTTGTTACGCGTTCTTAAGGGATTGCAAACGTGCCATTCCGATCAAAAATAGCAACAAAAAAAAATCCGAATTTTTTTTGAAAATCTCTAAAGGGGGGGGGGTATTACGACTTTTTTCTTAATTCTCAACTTTGACCGCCTGTAACTTGAGACCGCCTGGACCGATTAGAGTGAATCCAACTGTCTTGTCCTCTTCTTGATGCCCTCTTTCACCTTCCACCATCGGAAGTTCCGTAGGTGCAATTTTCTCGAAGATAAAACCCTTCGGAGGTCCATTTTAGAATCACGTTTTTGGACCACTTTTAAAAAACCTCTTTAGAGGTTAATTTCATTCGAATTGAATTTGTTACGTGTTCTTAGGGGATTGCAAACGTGCCATTCCGATCAAAAACAGCAAAAAAAATTCCGATTTTTTTTTGAAAACCTCTAAAGGGGGGGGGGGTATTACGACTTTTTTCTTAATTCTCAACTTTGACCGCCTGTAACTTGAGAACGCCTGGACCGATTAGAGTGAATCCAACTGTCTTGTCCTCTTCTTGATGCCATCTTTCACCTCCCACCATCGGAAGTTCCACAGGTGCAATTTTCTCGAAGATAGAACCCTTCGGAGGTCGATTTTAGAATCACGTTTTTGGACCACTTTTAAAAAAACCTCTTTAGAGGTTAATTTCATTCGAATTGAATTTGTTACGCGTACCTTAGGGGATTGCAAACGTGCCATTCCGATCAAAAACAGCAAAAAAAAAATCCGATTTTTTTTTGAAAATCTCTAAAGAGGGGGGGGGGTATTACGACTTTTTTCGCAATTCTCAACTTTGACCGCCTGTAACTTGAAAACGCCTGGACCGATTAGAGTGAATCCAACTGTGTTTTCCTCTTCTTGATGCCCTCTTTCACCTCCCACCATCGGAAGTTCCGTAGGTGCAACTTTCTCGAAGATAGAATCCTTCGGCGGTCGATTTTAGAATCACGTTTTTGGACCACTTTTAAACAAACCTCTTTAGAGGTTAATTTAATTCGAATTGAATTTGTTACGCGTTCTTAGGGGATTGCAAACGTGCCATTCCGATCAAAAACAGCAAAAAAAAATTCCGAAGTTTTTTTGAAAATCTTTAAAGGGGGGGGGGGTGTATTGCGACTTTTTTCTTAATTCTCAAGTTTGACCGCCTGTAACTTGTGAACGCCTGGACCGATCAGAGTGAATCCAACTGTGTTTTCCTCTTCTTGATGCCCTCTTTCACTTCCCACCACCAGAAGTTCCGCAGATGCAATATTTCCGGAGATAGACCCCTTCGTTAGGCGATTTTAGAATCACGTTTTTGGACCACTTTTAAAAAAACCTCTTTAGAGTTTAATTTAATTCGAATTGAATTTGTTACGCGTTCTTAGGGGATTGCAGACGTGCCATTCCGATCAAAACCAGCAAAAAAAAATCCGAAATTTTTTTGAAAATCTCCAAAGGGGGGGGGGGTATTACGACTTTTTTCTCAATTCTCAACTTTGACCGCCCGTAACTTGAGAACGGCTGCATCGATCGGAGTGAATCCAAGTTTTTTGCTATTCTTGATATCCTGCAAAACGGGAAAAAAATCATTAAAGCGACCAACCAATTTTTGCCAGGTTGCCAGTGCATTTTATTTATTATTGCACAATTAGCTAGTAATGCATCAGGATTCCGTATAGGTACAAATTAATTGTGCCTTAATTTGTAATTATTAAGCTCAATGCCAGGCCGACATCCTGAAACGATTAATTTCACTAAATTGTGGTTTTGGTATATACCGGAAGTATAGAGGAGGCAAAACACAGTTTATTTGCATAAATAGTAGCTTCGGTATTCTTTCTTGATGACGCAAAACCGGCTATGTGTGATGCTATTTTTCAAACAACTTAAGGAATATTCCTGCTGCGATAAAATTTCCTTCGTTCTTAAGAAATTAAGTCAAGGATGGTGTCTTTGCATTCCGCTATAAATCATCTGTTGTTTTGGTTCATTGTCTGTCTAGAGCAATTTGCAAAGTTGAAATCAATGACCTTGAGAAAATCTTTTTGTTGTGTTTGTAAACACCAGTATTGAAACAAGTCTCACCTTCCTAACCACATGTCTGAGGCCCATTCTTACAAGTTTGGTTTAAATATAAACGCAAGATTCTGACAGATAAACAATACAATGGAGTTTGAAAAGGGGCACTTACTAATTGCATACAGACATAATAGTATAATAGGGAGAGGATAAAAATGACTCATTTTGTTGCAGTATCGATGATCAATGACGTGGTCAACAAAAACCTGGACATGTTCCTTCAGGAGCTGATGCCAATCATCGAGAGAGCACTTAGTGGCGTTTTTCAGCAAACTGCCAATGCCATCGTAAACTCGTATCCCTACGATCTACTGTTCCCTCAGTAAGAAGAAAGAAGGTCTCTGATGACGATTAGTATATAACGTTTATAGAATAGAAAAAATGATCACAAGTGCTGATGAAGCAGCAAGAAACAACATTTTGATATGTATGTATATGCTAAGTGCTATAATAGTCTTGTAGAATGTTAGTTTTTTTTTTATTATTTCCGTACCAACTGTATTTGCAACTTTTAATTTTACAGAATCGCTTGTAGCTTGTAGTCACAAATTATATTTTATTTATTCATCCACATTTAGTTTTTTTTACACAAAATTAGTTGTAGGATAGACAGTACTGAAAATTTTCTTTCACCAAACTTCATAATCAAACACTAATCGCCGATTATTACCAATCGCTTTGACATTGGGGTAAACCTGTAACTTATTACTAGCCTTTGCGGCGCGAAGTTAAGTTACCATTGGCTACGCATTCGGTCACCATGGCAACCGTGCTGCGAAGCCCTGTCAAGGTATACTAAACTGCCAGGTTTGTAGGAGGTTGTCCTACATAATATATGACTAGGCTGAAAGCTTCTTTATTACATGTTTAATAAGCAGAGGACACGCTTTCCAGCTGCTAGTCGTCAGCGGATTGGTGATTTCCCAAGCGGAACAATTTAGCGCCGACCCTCTAATATGTTATCATGGCAAAATAAAATGTTTATCACCACGAGCTAGTTTAGGTTAGTTCAGTTCACAGTTGGTCAGCCACAACGAGCTAATCTGATACGGATGATATATCATCTAATAATTGAATATTTTATGTGCCAAGCTCAAGGGTCAGTTATCAAATATGAAATTAACCACGATCAACTACCAAGTTTTTAGGGTCAAGAAGCACAGACTGTAAAAAATCAAGGTAATCAATATAATCAATATAAAATCATAAATATAAAAACAATATAAAATCAATATAATGAAAAAATCAATATAAGCCTAAAATATGAAATATTGATTATTGAGCCTGGTAATCAACACTAAAAAATTAAAGAAAAGATTTTAAAGTCAATTATTAAAAAATTTAACTTAAAACATAAATTTTGAAATATTAACTGTGAATTAAAGGCTAAATAATCAAGATAAAGTATTAAAGGATCAATTATTAAGGCCCCGTATCAGTTATCAAGTATTAAAAGCTATAAGATCACTATTATAAAAAAAAACAAGGTTTAAGTTCAGAAAAAACTCTGTGATACATACTAAAAAATAAAGTTTCAAGTATTATTGAGCCAGAAGCTAAACCAAGATTAGAAATGCAGTAAATTAAAAGCTAAATAATCAAGATAAAGTGATAAAATATTCAATATCAAGGCTCGTGTATAACTAAAGGCTAAATAATCAAGATAAAGTATTAGAGATCAAATATTAAGGATCGTATATCAGTTATCAAGTCTAAAGGCTCCAAGATCAATATTATAAAAAATCAAGATTTAAGTGCAGATAAAATTCCGAGACGATCGATAAAATATCAATTATTGTTGAGCCAGAAGCAAAAGTAAAAATGTAGGAAATTAAAGGTTAAGTAATCAAGATCAAAGATCAAAATATCCAAGCTCATATCAACTTATACAGCTTTAAGGTCAATATAATAAAAAATTAAGATTTAAGTGCAGGAAAATTTTGTGACGATTATTAAAATATCAAGTATCAATTATTATTGAGCCAGAAACAAAGCCACACTATCACGGTTGAAAATACAGTGAATTAAAGGCAAAATGATCAAGATAAAGTATTAAGGATCAAATATTAGGTCTCGTATATCATTTATCAAGTATTAAAAGCTTTAAAATAAAAATATTATAAAAAATCAAGATTTAAATGCAGAGAAAATTCTGTAACGATTATTAAAATATCAAGTTTCAAGTATTATTGAGCGAGAAGCAAAGCCAAAGTACTGAAATTTGAAAAGCAGTGAAATAAAAGCTAAATAATCAAGATAAAGTAATACGGGTTCAAATATTGAAACTCGCATATCAGTTATGAAGTCTAAAAGCTCCAAGATCAATAATATAAAAAATCAAGATTTAAGTGCAGATAAAATTCCGAGACGATCAATAAAATATCAAGTTTCAATTATTGTTGAGCTAGAAGCAAAACGAAAGGTACCAAGATTAAAAGTGCAGGAAATTAAAGGTTAAATAATCAAGATCAAAGATCAAAATATCAAAGCCAAAGTTTATATCATTAAAAGCTTTAAGATCAATATTATAAAAAAATCAAGATTTAAATGCAGAGAAAATTCTATGGCGATTATTAAAATATCAAGTTTCAAGAATTAATGGGCGAGAAGCAAAGCCAAAGTACTGAAGTTTGAAAAGAAGTGAAATAAAAGCGAAATAATCAAGATAAACTAATATGGATCAAATATCAAAACTTGTATATCAGTTATCAAGTCTAAAAGCTCCAAGATCAATATTATAAAAAATCAAGATTTAAGTGTAGATAAAATTCCGAGACGATCAATAAAATATCAAGTTTCAATAATTGTTGAGCCGGAAGCAAAACCAAAGGTACCAAGATTAAAAGTGCAGGAAATTAAAGGTTAAATAATCAAGATCAAAGATCAAAATATCAAAGCGCATATCAAGTTATAAAGATACAATATCAATAATATAAAAAATCAAGATTTAAATGCAGAGAAAATTCTGTAACGATTATTAAAATAAGATGTTATTCCCTTATTATAAACAGTGCCTTGATTTCTGATTTAGATACTATAGGGTATCCCAAAAATTGGCAAATATTACATTTTAATATTTGAACTGAAATTTCAATTGTAGATTTTTTTCATAATCACAAACATTATGTTATAAATGGGAACCTCGATATGGATACTCGTGGTAACCATTTTATATCTTTTTATGAATTCTACCATGTTTTTTACCATTCTTCAGAAGCTGTTGGGTTTGCGAATATGAAATAAAGTCTTTCAGGCGTTTCGACATTTTAGCTACTTTTAGGCATCATCAGGCTCTTTTTTCATAATTTGACTGTAGTTTGGGCTAATTTGAACGTGACGTTATTACAACGTCAACTTTTGATGATTATTCGTTATTCGACGTCACCTGACAAGAAAATGACAAATAAATGACGTCGATTTTTCAACGTGATAATGACGAAAAAGGTGTAAAAAACGTATAGATAAAAGGAAAGGAAAAAATTGTAAAAACAGTGTAGAATAATTGTAAAAAAATTAAAAAAACTAAAATTGTAAAGTGTCTAAAAAAAAAGAGTTTAATAGAAGTGCAAAAAAAAGGAAACAAAATTTGATCAAAAAATGTAAAAAGATGTGAAAAAGTGTTAAAAAAAGGTGTAAATAAAGTGCAAAACAGGTGTAAAAAAGTTATAAACAAAAAAATGTAAAAAAAAGTTAAAACAGGAAGTAACATGAGCTGGTGAAATTTGGATAAATCTGGCAACTTCTTGATGAGTTTTTCTGAAAAAAAAACATTTTTACTTGTATTTTGCTGCAGATACAAAATGTTTTTCCTTATTAATTTTGAAGCAAAACTTAAAATTGTGTATCAAAATTTGAGTTGTTTTAAAAAGCAAAAAAAAATTATTTCTATTTTTTTCGAGGGTTTTTTTTTAATTAAACGTAAAGATGTTTTCTTTCAGTTTTGAACCAAAAACTCTGTTCTGATTTTTCAAACATGAAAAAATTGAATTTCATCAAACTTTGATTTTATTTAAGAAATTTAAATAAATTCCGAGATACACGGAATTTAATTAAAATTTAATTTTTAACTAAATTCGAACTTTAAAGTCGCAATTTAACTAATTTCTAACTCTAAACACGAAACTTCGAATTTAAACTCGGGGTTTAATTAAATTCGGTATTTAATGAATTTCTAAAGTCGGAGTTTAACTGAATTCTGATTTTAAACTCGAAATGCTACTAAATTCCAACATATAGGTAGGTAATTTAACTAAATCCCGATTTTAAACTTGGAATTTAACTTAATTCTGATTTTTTAAACATGGAAAAACGAAATTTAATCATTAAATTCCGATTTTAAAAAGAAAATTTTCATACATTCCGATTTACACGGGATTTAATTAAATTTTATTTTTTAATTCGGAATTTAACTCAATTCCAACTTTAAAGTCGCAATTTAACTAATTTCGGAATTTAAACACGGAACTTAACGAAATTTCGATTTTAAACAAATTCGATATTTAACTAATTTCCGATTTTAGACTGCGAATTTAACTAAACTCTGATTTCAAACTTGGAATTTGACTAAATTCCGATATACATTCAATTTAACTAATTTCTGATTTTTCAAACATGGAAAAACGAAATTTAATTAAATTCCGATGTTATACAAGAAATTTAAATACATTTTGACTTACACGGAATTTAATTAAATTTTTATTTTTAATTCGGAATTTAACTAAATCTCAACTTTAGAGTCGCAATTTACCTAATTTCTGACCTTAAGCGAGGAACTTAACGAAATTTGCCTTTAAACTCGGAGTTTAATTAAATTCTGAATGTAACTGAGCTTTGATTTCAAACTTGAAATTTTGCTAATATCAGACATATTTGGAATTTAACTAAATCCCGAATTTAAACTTGAAATTTAATTAAATTTTGATTTTTAATGCGGAATTTAAATAAATCCCAATTTTAAAGTCGCAATTTATTTAATTTCCGACTTTAAATACAGAACTTAATGAAATTTGGCTTTAAACTCGGAGTTTAGGTAAATTCTGATATTAACTGAGTTCTGATTTCAAACTTGAAATTTTGCTAATATGAGACATATTTGGAATTTAACTAAATCCCGAATTTAAACTTCAGATTTAATTAAATTTTGATTTTTAATGCGGAATTTAAATAAATCCCAATTTTAAAGTCGCAATTTATTTAATTTCCGACTTTAAATACAGAACTTAATGAAATTTGGCTTTAAACTCGGAGAAAAGGTAAATTCTGATATTAACTGAGTTCTGATTTCAAACTTGAAATTTTGCTAATATGAGACATATTTGGAATTTAACTAAATCCCGAATTTAAACTTCAGATTTAATTAAATTTTGATTTTTAATGCGGAATTTAAATAAATCCCAATTTTAAAGTCGCAATTTATTTAATTTCTGACCTTAAGCGCGGAGCTTAACGAAATTTGCCTTTAAACTCGGAGTTTAATTAAATTCTGAATGTAACTGAGTTTTGATTTCAAACTTGAAATTTTGCTAAATTCTGACATATTTGGAATTTAACTAAATCCCGAATTTAAGCTTGGAATTTAACTAAATTGTGATTTTTCAATCATGGAAAAACGAAATTTAATTAAATTCCGATGTTATACAAGAAATTTAAATAAATTTTGACTTACATGGAATTTAATTAAATTTTTATTTTTAATGCGGAATTTAAATAAATCCCAATTTTAAAGTCGCAATTTATTTAATTTCTGACCTTAAACACAGAACTTAATGAAATTTGGCTTTAAATTTGGAGTTTAATTAAATTCTGAATTTAACTGAGTTCTGATTTCAAACTTGAAATTTTGCTAATATCAGACATATTTGGAATTTAACTAAATCCCGAATTTAAACTTGAAATTTAATTAAATTTAGATTTTTAATGCAGAATTTAAATAAATCCCAATTTTAAAGTCGCAATTTATTTAATTTCTGACCTTAAACACAGAACTTAATGAAATTTGGCTTTAAACTTGGAGTTTAATTAAATTCTGAATTTAACTGAGTTCTGATTTCAAACTTGAAATTTTGCTAATATGAGACATATTTGGAATTTAACTAAATCCCGAATTTAAACTTGAGATTTAATTAAATTTTGATTTTTAATGCGGAATTTAAATAAATCCCAATTTTAAAGTCGCAATTTATTTAATTTCCGACTTTAAATACAGAACTTAATGAAATTTGGCTTTAAACTCGGAGTTTAATTAAATTCTGAATTTAACTGAGTTCTGATTTCAAACTTGAAATTTTGCTAAATTCTGACATATTTGGAATTTAACTAAATCCCGAATTTAAGCTTGGAATTTAAGTAAATTGTGATTTTTTAATCATAGAAAAGCGGAATTTAATCAAATTCCGATGTTATACAAGAAATTTAAATAAATTCCGACTTACAAGGAATTTAATTAAATTTTTATTTTTAATTCGCAATTTAACTAAATCCCAACTTTAGAGTCGTAATTTATCTAATTTCTGACCTTAAGCGCGGAGCTTAACGAAATTTGCCTTTAAACTCGGAGTTTAATTAAATTCTGAATGTAACTGAGTTTTGATTTCAAACTTGAAATTTTGCTAAATTCTGACATATTTGGAATTTAACTAAATCCCGAATTTAAGCTTGGAATTTAACTAAATTGTGATTTTTCAATCATGGAAAAACGAAATTTAATTAAATTCCGATGTTATACAAGAAATTTAAATAAATTTTGACTTACATGGAATTTAATTAAATTTTTATTTTTAATTCGGAATTTAACTAAATCTCAACTTTAGAGTCGCAATTTATCTAATTTCTGACCTTAAGCGCGGAGCCTAACGAAATTTGCCTTTAAACTCGGAGTTTAATTAAATTCTGAATGTAACTGAGTTTTGATTTCAAACTTGAAATTTTGCTAAATTTAATTAAATTCCGATGTCATACAAGAAATTTAAATAAATTTCGACTTACACGGAATTTAATTAAATTTTGATTTTTAATTCGGAATTTAACTAAATCTCAACTTTAGAGTCGCAATTTATCTAATTTCTGACCTTGAACGCCCGACATAACAAAATTTGGCTTTAAACTCGGGGTTTAATTAAATTCTGAATTTAACTGAGTTCTGATTTCAAACTCAAATATTTGCCAAATTGTGTTAGAATAATATTATGATATCTCTGAAACTAATAAAGTTAGAGAATTGAAATTTGTTACCATAGTCCCTTACGGAATGGACTGCAAGCTGCCTTGAGTCGAAATCTCGGTTAAGGTACCAAACCCATGGGTACCATTAATGAACTTTTCAGTTTTCAGGCTTCTACACGGGTGTTTCTCGTAAGAAACACGTTGGTCAATGCGTATTATATGGCAGGAATTTAGATTATGTCATATTTAGGATATAATATGCGTTTTGGACCATTATGTCTTTGGTAATATAGTTTTAACACCCTGTATCTCGAAAATTAAATCAACCATCAATAACTACCAAGTTCCCTCATGCTAATGAACCTCTTTTTTGGGGTTTTCCACCATAACTTTTTTTTTCAATTATTGTTGCAACGTCATTATGGGTTATTAGCGAATTGGAAAACACAGTTGGCAAAGTCTGCAACAGATGTGAACGTTTTTTTATAAATTGTTGTTGTTAACTTTTGTTTTTGCGTGCTTTTAGCACTGATGGAAAAACTTCCTTGGAGATGAAGACAAATGCAAGGCATACAATAACCCTGTGAACCTTGCTTGTCTGCTGCACTTTCTCTTACACTAACAGTCAATAAAAATACCAACTAGCAACAATTTAAGTTATTTTAGTAAAATAAGTTAAATTGATAATTTATAATTAATTAATTTATAATTTACATACTGCTTATAAGGAAATTGCAGAGTAATTAATTGCTAAAAATTTCTCATAAATTTCATAATATTTACAGTTATTATTATTTACATAACTTCAACTACTTATTTAATCTTTTGGATTTTTTTTTGGAAACTTAAAACCTTCTAAAGTGAAATTAAGATATAACTAATTACTCGCAGGTAACCATAATTTCACATTGTCGATTTTAAAGACAGAAATTAAAGCAAAATAGTATATATTCACTAGTTATGCTCATCACCGTCTAACCTCGCAAAGTCAACAAACTTGTTTCCAATCAGGAAATGCAGTGGTTGCATCACCTTGGCACTTTTGTATTCTTATGTAATTAACATCAAATGTTTCCAATACAACTGTGTATTAAATTGATGGTAATTGTACGATGCATTAAGAAGGTACTTGCGATGGTACTATAGATGTTTATGTTTTATATAAAATATTATTCAAGAGTTAATTACTATAGGTACTGTAAATCTGAGAGTCAATTTGTATGTGCAAAAATTATACACAATCATTCAGGCAGTACCACCACAAAATCCTTGAAAAACTGGCGCCTTATACGAACTTGCACTGATTTTATTATAATACACAATTTGGTGTGTTTTTAGGTATGAAATACTGTAAGTGTAATGTACCTCCTTCAACTATATTTTGTAAAGCATGTTCTATTGGGTGTAAATACCCATGACTGAGGTTCCAGGAACCACATACGTTAATCGCTGTTGTTAATTTAAATAAATTAATTGAATATACCTATAAATAATTTGTCTGTGTGCTATAATGTGAAATTACATAACATGGTTATTTTACTTTGTAACTCCAAGGTGCTTTGTTTATCTGGTTTGGTATTACCATCAAAAACATTTTCTCCTACTACTTTTACCTTATTTCAGGTCTTTTTTTTTTGGTATATTCCTATCGCTGGCTTTCTAACCAACTGCCCTTGAGGGCTGTGTCATCAATAAATACAGTCATTTTATCCTTCATAACTACGTCATTCTTTATAAAGGGCAAAACAGTTGATCCCTACAGCACTCCTGTATTTATTGTTTCCAGGTTATTGACATTGTTTACTCTCAGTCTTGTATTGGTGATTTTTTAACATCCTTAGTCAAACTGACTCCTTGCTCTACTTGCACCGTATGAAGGGTATTTAGTTATGACATTAGTTAGAAGGAAAATTGGTCATTTCTACAATTATGTTTGATAACAAACATAATTGTAAAAGGAAAACTGTTTAACACTGTCAATGAATAAGGTAAAAACTAAAAAAAATGCAAAAATTAAAATTTGACAAAAAACATAATTTTAAAAGGAAAACTGTTTAACACTGTCAATGAACAAGGAAAAAGAAGTAAAAAGAAAATGCAAAAATTAAAGCTTGACAACAAACATATTTGTAGATGGAAAACTGTTCAACACTGTCAATGAACAAGGTAAAAAAGTAAAAAAAAAATGCAAAAATTAAAGTTTGACAACAAACATAATTGTAGACGGAAAACTGTTCAACACTGTCAATGAACAAGGTAAAAAAATAAAAAAAAAAAATGCAAAAATTAAAGTGTGGCAACAAACATAATTGTAGAAGGAAAACTGTTTAACAATGTCAATGAACAAGGTAAAAAAGTAAAAAAAAAAGCAAAAATTAAAGTTTGACAACAAACATAATGGTAGAAGGAAAACTGTTCGACACTGTCAATAAATAATGTAAAACAGTAAATAAAAATGCAAAAATTAAAGTTTGACAACAAACATAATTGTAGAAGAAAAACTATTTGACACTGCCAATGAAGAAGGTAAAAAAGCAAAAATTAAAGTTTGACAACAAACATAATCTTAAAAGAAAAATTGTTCAACACTGTCAATGAACAAGATAAAAAAGTAAACAAAAATGCAAAAATTAAAATTTGACAAGAAGCATAACTGTAGAAGAAACATTGTTCAACACTGTCAATGAACAAAATGAAAAAGTAAAAAAAAAATGCAAAAATTAGAAAAAGAAGTCAGTCTAAAAGTCGCCATTGAACCCAAAAAGCGAGGAAGATCGAAAAAAATAACTGTAGTAATTCTAATAATCGCCATTAAATCCAAAAAGCAACGATGACCCAAAAAAAAACTGTAGTCAGTCCAAAAGTCGCCATTGATTCCAAAAACCGAAAAAACAACTGTAGTCAGTCCAAAAGTCGCCATTGAGTCCAAAAAGCGAGGGAGACGGAAAAAAACAACTGTGGTAAGTCCAAAAATCGCCATTGAATCCAAAAAGCGAGGAAGACCGAAAAAAACAACTGTAGTCAGTGCAAAAGACGCCATTGAAGGCAACAAGCGGGGAAGACCGAAAAAAACAACTGTAGTCAGTCTAACAGTCGCCATTAAATTCGAAAAGGGAGAAAGACCGAAAAAAACAACTGTAGTCAGTCCAAAAGTCGCCACTGAATCTAAAAAGCGAGATAGACCGAAAAAAACAACTGTGGTAAGTCCAAAAATCGCCATTGAATCCAAAAAGCGAGGAAGACCGATAAAAACAACTGTAGTAAGTCCAGAAGTCGCCATTGAATCCAAAAAACAAAGAAGACAGAAAAAAACAACTGTAGTCAGTATAAAAGTCGTCATTAAGTCCGAAAAGCGAGGAAGACAGAAAAAAACAATTGTAGTAGATCCAAAAATCGCCAGTAAATCCAAAACACGAGGAAGGCGGAAAAAAACAACTGTAATCAGTCCAAACGTTGCAATTGAATTCAAAAAGCGAGGAAGATCGAAAAAACCACTGTAGTCAATCCAGAAGTGGCCATTGAATCCAAAAAGCGAGGAAGACGGAAAAAAACAACTGCAGTCAGTCCAAAAGTCGCCATTGAGTCCAAAAAGCGAACAAAACCGAAAAAAACAAGTGTAATCCGTCCAAACGTCGCAATTGAATTCAAAAAGCGAGGAAGATCGAAAAAAAACAACTGTAGTCAGTCCAGAAGTCGCCATTGAATCCAAAAAGCGAGAAAGACCGAAAAAAACAACTGTAGTCAGTGCAAAAGACGCCATTGAGGCCAACAAGCGGGGAAGACCGAAAAAAACAAATGTAGTCAGTCCAGAAATCGCTATTGAATCCAAAAAACGAGGAAGACAGAAAAAAGCAACTGTAGTCAGTCTAAAAGTCGTCATTAAATCCGAAAATCGAGGAAAATAGAAAAAACAACTGTAGTCAGTGTAAAAGTCTTCATTAAATCCGAAAAGCGAGGAAGACCGAAAAAAACTATTGTAGTAAATCCAAAAAGCGAGGAAAAGCGAAAAAAATAACTGTAGTCAGTCCAAAAGTCATTATTAAATCCAAAAAGCAAGTAACATTGAAAAAACAACTGTAGTCAGTCCGAAACTCGCCATTGAATCCAAAAATAGGAAGAGCGAAAAAAACAACTGTAGTCACTCCAAAAGTCGTCATTGAGTCCAAAAAGCGAAGAAGACCGAAAAAAACAACTGTAGTCAGTCCAGAAGTCGCCATTGAATCCAAAAAAAGATGAAGACAGAAAAAAACAACTGCAGTCAGTCTAAAAGTCGTCATTAAATCCGAAAAGCGAGGAAGACCGAAAAAAACAGTTGTAGTAAATCCAAAAATCGCCTGTAAATCCAAAAAACGAGGAAGACAGTAAAAAGCAACTGTAGTCAGTCTAAAAGTCGTCATTGAAACCAAAAAGCGAAGAAAACCAAAAAAAAACAACTGTAATCAGTCCAAACGTCGCAATTGAATTCAAAAAGCGAGGAAGATCGATCAACTTTAGTCAATCCAGAAATCGCCACTGAATCCAAAAAGCGAGGAAGACCGAAAAAACAACTGTAGTCAGTCCAGAAGTCGCTATTGAATCCAAAAAAACGAGGAAGACAGAAAAAAGCAACTGTAGTCAGTCTAAAAGTCGTCATTGAATCCAAAAAGCGAAGAAAACCGAAAAAAACAACTGTAATCAGTCCAAACGTCGCAATTGAATTCAAAAAGCGAGGAAGACCGAAAAAAACAACTGTGGTCAGTCCAGAAGTGGCCATTGAATCCAAAAAAACCAAAAAGACAGAAAAACACAAATGTAGTCAGTCTAAAAGTCGTCATTAAATCCAAAAAGTGACGAAGACCGAAAAAAAGAACTCCAGTCAATTCAACAGTCGTTATTGAATCTAAAAAGCGAGGAAAACCGAAAAAAAACAACTGTAGTCAGTTCAAAAGTCGCTATTTAATCCAAAAAGCGAGGAAAAGCGAAAAAAATAACTGTAGTCAGTTCAAAAGTCGTTATTAAATCCAAAAAGCGAGTAACATCGAAAAAACCACTGTAGTCAGTCCAAAACTCGCCATTGAATCCAAAAAGCGAGGAAGACCGAAAAAAACAACTGTGGTCAGTCCAGAAGTGGCCATTGAATCCAAAAAAACCAAAAAGACAGAAAAAAACAACTGTAGTCAGTCAAAAAGTCGTCATTAAGTCCGAAAAGCGAGGAAGACCGAAAAAAACAATTGTAGTAGATCCAAAAATCGCCAGTAAATCCAAAACACGAGGAAGACGAAAAAAAACAACTGTAATCAGTCCAAACGTCGCAATTGAATTCAAAAAGCGAGGAAGATCGAAAAAACCAGTGTAGTCAATCCAGAAGTGGCCATTGAATCCAAAAAGCGAGGAAGACCGACGGAAACAACTGTAGTCAGTCCAGAAGTCGCTATTGAATCCAAAAAAACGAGGAAGACAAAAAAAAACAACTGTAGTCAGTCTAAAAGTAGTCATTACATCCGAAAAACGAGGAAAACAGAAAAAAACAACTGTAATCAGTCCAAACGTCGCAATTGAATTCAAAAAGCGAGGAAGATCGAAAAAAAAAACAACTGTAGTAGATCCAAAAATCGCCAGTGAATCCAACGAGGAAGACGAAAAAAAAACAACTGTAGTTAGTCCAAAAGTCGCCATTTGATCCAAAAAACGAGGAAGAGCGAAAAAAATAACTGTAGTCAGTCCAAGAGTCGTTATTGAATCCAAAAAGCGAGAAAGACCAAAAAAACAACTGTAGTCAATCCAAAAGTCGGCATTGAATCCAAAAAACGAGGAAGAGCGAAAAAACAACAACTGTAGTAGATCCAAAAATCGCCAGTGAATCCAAAAAAAACGAGGAAGAGGGAAAAAAAACAACTGTAGTCAGACCAAAAGTCGCCATTTAATCCAAAAAACGAGGAAGAGCGAGAAAAAAAACTGTAGTCAGTCCAAGAGTCGTTATTGAATCCAGAAAGCGAGAAAGACCAAAAAAACAACTGTAGTCAATCCAAAAGTCGGCATTGAATCCAAAAAACGAGGAAGAGCGAAAAAACAACTAGTCAGTCCAAAAGTCGCCATTTAATCCAAAAAGCGAGGAAGAAAAAGGTAGTTGAAACCAAATATATCCGACGTTTCGACTTTATGCCTTCTATACGCGATCATCAAGGTTTAACTGCTTAATATTATTATGTTTAGCACTATTATGCCAACTAAATTAAAAACTTGGATAACAAGTTAAGCAGGTATTTTGTGGTTGTGGATGCTTTATTCATTGGTGTCAATAGCATCATTATACGATGTTTAGTTTTTGAATTATATACATATAAGTATTTTAAAATGTCGATAAAATGTGGAAAAATTACCTTTTAGGCGCCATTTTGAAGGGAAAGAAAATTAGCGAAATTTCCAATTTTGCATATTTTTCGCATATTTTTGTCCGCTCTGTCATATGAGACTATTTTTGATAAAATATATGGCAATTGATTTCGGCCGAAAATTTTGACGACTCCATCTTTGAAATTTTTGAATTTTTTACATTTTACTGTTTATCTTCGAAACGGTAAGGTTTTTCGATATGAAGGTTAATATGAGGTATGAAGAGGTCATTAAGGACTATCAGATGCATGCATCAGAAAGAAGCTGCCTTTCACGGTTTTCGAGAAAATTAAAGAAAAACTGCAAAATTTGTTTATTGTTTGAGACCTTATGTTTGAGCCACCCGTGCTCAGTTACTGTTACTCTAGGCAGACATTTAAAAATGAGCTCTACGTGTAGCTCTATTCTTCTACTTCTTCAGCTCTTCTTATAGATTATCCGATAAACCTTGAGATATGAGCCATTAAATGCCGGAATGCACGATTTTGATATCAGAATTTAGGTTTTCGCGCCGGTTTGGGAGCCCCATATGCTTAACATAGAAATATCGACTTTTCCTATTTAAATCAATAGTAAACGATTTTATTCGTCGGTTCTAATAGTTTTACGATAAACAGGACATATATTTACGTTTTAGATGGTATAGAATGTCCCAAAAAAAATGTTTGTAACATGGAATTTAAAGGTTTTAGCATATAAATCGATATCAGTTGTAACTGTAAACAGTATAGGACGTGCCAAATAATGCTGTAACATTTACCTATTTCCTAAACCATGAGGCCCCGCCCGTGTTTTTGGCAAAAAAAATCTAAAAATGACGCATTCCATAAACAAACCAACTCAAGATTTCTGCTGATCAACTTGTTTGTTCTCAGAGGGGTGGTTTTTTGTAAATTGTGAGCATATTTTTTTGTGTTTAGTAACCAATGATGGTTCGAAATTTATGGGTAAATACCTAACGATTTTCCACATGACAATGTACCCTGGAACTAAAACGACACCCGAAGAGACGCGACTAATTCGCGTTTCACAGTATTTTCCAATTTGAAAAAAAGAACATCACAGTCATTGTATATCTACCTGCTTTAATTCGGTGTAAACTTTGTTAATTGCACACACCATAATTCCTGCCTCATCTTTATCATCATCTACTGATCGCAATGACGTCGCTTCTCGACTTGTTTGTATATAAAAGCGCACTTTGACACACGAAAAAATGTATTTTAATAGTTTTGTACTACGTGCAAACATCCATCATGGTCAAGTCCAAAGTGCTCTTAAAAAGTTTGTTGCTTTTGTTTATGGTCGATGGGTACGGATATTTTGTCAGTGCGGCCATACGTAAGTAGTCATCGGCTGTGCCATCATGACCGTGAATGGAATAACATGTTTTATTGAAAATTAGACTTTCTTCATGGATGAAATTGTTCTTGAAAATTTTTTTGCGAAAGCCCAAAAATCGTTTTTCTTCTTTTCAACAGCTGAATACATAAAAGTATGTCGCAGAAGCGACCCCAAGCTGCCGGCTTGTATCAAAGAATCTGTAGAGGCTTTGAGGCCGGTGCTTCTACAGGGCATTCCAGAGTTGGACGTGCCACCAATAGACCCCTTCAGAATGCAGAAATTGGTCATATTTGACGGACAGCAGATTCCAAATTTAAAAGTTTCTATGGAGAACTTGGAAGTGACTGGGCTTGGTAACTTCGAGGTGACGAAAGTCAAGTAAGTATTCCTATATAGGAAAATTTATTATTGTTAAACGAAGCAAAAATTAAGATTCAAAAACTGTGTTTATTGCTGTGGAATTAAAGGTCGATAATTGATTTGACACACTGCTTATGGCTAGTTTCGGAACGTTAGTGAGGATTATAAGGATCTCATGTTTTTGCAATTTTGGTTGTATATATTGGGTATTTTTTCCATTTCGACGCTTATTAACTTTTAAACCGCTCATTTGACGGGATTTTCGTATGAAGGGCGTAGGTACAGAAATGAACGGGCTTTCCAAAAATTTGATCGATTTGGTGGTATGATATGGCTGACCAGTGGCGTACCAAAGTCAAAAATGCGTTTTTTTCAAAATCCAAAAGTCTAGGGGCTTTACCGTATCTCCGGGGATACGTAGGATATAGGGTTCCCCGTGGGTAGATTTCCTCATATGCGTAGACGAGAAATTTTGAAGTCCAATTTCCATAAGTTCATTGGGAAAAGAAGTTGAGACAGTTTTTTTTTAAAAAAATTGTAATGGTCAACTTCTTGGCTTTCTAGATCGCCTTAGTTAGACGATTGGCCTAATAGCGATGGTACCAGAGGAAAGGGCATATCCTTGGGCACTTTTAATACTATCCCGCCAAAGGTGTCACTTTAATACAGAGTGGTCAAAAAAATGTCTAAAGACAGTTAAGGAATAGTATCCAAAATGGTAAGGTAGTTTTTTGAGATTTTTACGAAAACTGTGGAGCGGTCCAGCTTCGGTTGTATATAGGCAACTAGAACACGTCGAGAGAAAAAAAAATCAGTTATTAGTTTTGGTCTAGCTCTTATACCGGGTGAGCTACAAAAGTTTTTCGGTGCCGCATTTTTTGCCAATTTTGGTGTACTTTTCTCACATTTCACCCTGTAGATTCCACATTTTTGCAGCAAAAAATGAAATAATTCACTGAGGTAGTACACACATGCGCCCTTAACCTTGCCAAAAATCAAGGGCCTAGCTTTCAATTTGAAATTTTGACGAATTTTTAAACTTCAAATTGCCACTTTGAGGCATATTTGTCCGGAGACCGTGCATGTAATCGAATTGTTTTCTATCCCAAGGGATACCTTGGAATGTTTTCTTTTTGGGACTTAGGAACCACTTTTAGCTGGGACGTCGCGAAATGGGCTTAATTGAATTTCGAAGCGAAAGATGCAGATTTTTTGAAATTTTGGCCGAAAATCCCGAATGGTTCCGAAGCGACGTCCACCACGGGGGTGTCGGAAGCATTCGGCGGCCGCGGCCATTTGCAACTGACAGCTGAGCTTTCCGAAATGTAAACATTAACTTTAAAGCATCAGACTAAGGAAAATCGGCCAAAAAGCGTGGAAAACTGTCTGGCCGGAGAAAATTTGAACATTTCTAGGAAGATTATTGGCAAAATGCCCGGTCCTCGAGGACGTATTCACAAAGACTGGTCGATTTGAAAATTTCATGTCGGGTTTCATTTTTGGCTGATGACGTCGAAGCCAGACCACGCGGTTTTCGCCCAGACAGTGGCGGTTACAAATTCGGGCAAAAATGTATTTTTTCGATTTTTCGGCAGACATGGGCGTAGTTATATTTTTTTTGCCATTTCTTCCGTTTTTCCATAAGAAATACATTGTGCAATGCTTTTTAAATGGGACAATATTGATTTCGTCTTAAATAAAAGATGGAGGCGAAAAAAATGGCCGCCGTAGACAGGGTAATTTAAAAATGGGAATATCTCTGAGACGAATTAAGTTAAAGAGCTGAAATTTGGTACCATGGTTCATTAGGGAACGGACTTCAAGTTGCCATGAGTGGAAACCTTATTCATGGTACCAAACCCATGGGTACCATTAACGAAATTTTGCATACAAGTTTTCAGGCTTTTGCACGTGTATTTTCCATAAGAAATACATTGTGCAACGCTTTTTAAATGGGACAATATCGATTTCGTCATAAATAAAGATGGAGGCGAAAAAAAATGGCCGCCGTAGACAGGGTAAGTAAAAAATGGGGATATCTCTGAGACGAATTAAGTTAGAGAGCTGAAATGTGGTACCATGGTTCAGTAGGGAATGGACTGCAAGTTGCCATGGGTGGAAACCTTATTCATGGTACCAAACCCATGGGTACCATTAACGAAATTTTGCATATAAGTTTTCAGTCTTTTGCACGTGTATTTTCCATAAGAAAAACGTTGGGCAATGCGTATTATATGGGTGGAATGTAGATTACGTCATATTTGGGGTACCATTGATGATACATGGTTCAAATTTGGATGGTGGGTACCTATGGGGGTACCATAAATTGTGATATAGCTGACTCATCATAGCTACAATAGCTGAGTAACGTTAGTATTTAAAGAACTGTTAATGACACATGATTCAACTTTGGATGCTGGGTGCCCATGGGAGTACCATGAATGGTACTAAAGCTGACCATAGCTAGGTTATAGTTGTTTTATGAACCGATGATGATATCAAGTTGAAAATCGAATGGTAGGTTTCCCTTATGTGAAATTCGCTAAAAATGAAATTTCTAAAAATCCAAGATGGCCGCCTGAAAAGTTTTGGTTTTAAGCCGATATCTCTGGAACGGTTCGAGCTAGCAAGCTGAAATTTGCTATGTGGCTACTTTATGGGACGGGCTAGAGGTCTCTGAGGTCCAGAACCTTGCTGCGGGTACCGAAGGATCAGTTTTGGAAACTTTTCCAATTTATTGACACTTTTTTGGTTCAACTTACTCACTGTTGCTAAAGGGCGCCGAAACCAAATATATCCGACGTTTCAACTTTACGCTTACCATAAGCCATCATCAGGGTATTCTCTTTTATTACTAATATTGCTTTATAAATGTGCCACGCCCAAACAATCAGTTTTTCGTATATGATTGACAAAATAGCTTTAACGAAGCCCATTCGACTGGCACTAACTGTTCGACTTTATCGTTTCTGGGTTCCGAGATTTAACTGATTAAATTTCTCATTGATAGGGGTAGAGTGACATTTGCCATTTTATAGCAAAGCCATTTACGGCAATAGAACAACGGTGACTCAATTAAGTGTGAGTCGTCTCAAATACTGCTCAAAACGTTAATTACTATTTTGCTAAGTTTAATAACAGTCTCATAGGAAGTGAAAAACTATTAAAATTTTGTAAAAGTCACCTAATATTTTTATTTGATCGAACATTACGTCAACTAAATTAAAAACCTTGAACGACAAATTAAGCAGGTATTTTGTGGTCGAGAAGGCTCTATTCATGGGTGTCAATAGCATCGTTAAACCATGTTTAGTTTTCGAGTTATATAGATGTAAGTATTAAAATGTCGATAAAAAGTGAAAAAATTACGTTTAAGGCGCCATTTTGAAGGGGAAGGAAGTTACTAAAAATTCCAAAATTGAAAATTTTTTACATATTTTTTCCCCTCTTTCGTTTGAGACTATTTATGATAAAATCTATGAAAATCGATTTCGGTCGAATATTTTCACGACCTACCCCCTTTAAAAATTTTGAAATTTTTACATTTTTTTGTTTA
The DNA here is from genome assembly GCA_951812265.1 of Taphrorychus bicolor. Classification (NCBI taxonomy): domain Eukaryota; kingdom Metazoa; phylum Arthropoda; class Insecta; order Coleoptera; family Curculionidae; genus Taphrorychus; species Taphrorychus bicolor. The sequence continues at coordinate 44,645,531 of OX638304.1, read as the reverse complement.
TCTTTGAAACGGTAAGGTTTTTCGATATGCAGGTTAATATGGTGTATGAAGAGGTCATTAAGGGCTATCAGATGCATGTATCAGAAAGAAGCTAGCTTTCACGGTTTTCGAGAAAATAAAAAAAAAGTGCAAAATTTGTACCTTATTTTTGGGCCACCCGTGCTCAGTTACTGTTCTAGTCAGAGCTTCAAAAATGCGCGCTACGTGTAGCTCTATTCTTCTACGTCCTTAGCTGTTCTTATACATTTTTTGATAAACCTTCATCGAAACGAGATATTAGCTGTTAAAAGCAGCAATGCACGATTTTTATCTCAAAATTTAGTTTTTTGGGCCGGTTGAGAGCCCCATATGTTTAACATAGAATTTTCTATATGTGTCATTTAAATCAATAGTAACTGATTTTATTTGTTACTTCAAGTCGTTTTATAATGAATAGGACGTTGATTTCTGTTTTAGATAGTATAGGGTGGCTCAAAAAATGATGCAGGAAGCTAACATATGCTAATAATGTAGAAAAGGTCCATAAGCAGTGTGTATTTTACATAGAAAGGATGGATTATTAAGTAAGTAGACTAAGCAGAATAAGATGTTAGATATAGGCGATGAAAGCTTTATTAAAACTTACCAATGAAAGCAATTTTATAATTATGCAAGGAGTCTGGTGTAGATATATATGAGTATATACTGCGAAATAATTCCTTCGCCATTTTATCCACAAATTGTTAAAAAAACTAAAATTATTCTACTTTTTTGGCTCCTCTTATAGCTTTTGGGAAAAATCCTCATTAAAACGCGATATAAGCTGTTGAAGGCTGAAATTCACGATTTTTATCTAAAAATTTAGGTTTTTGGGCCAGTTGGCTCATATGCTTAATATAGAAATATCGACAATTCCCATATAAATCAATAGTAATCGATTTTATTCGTAGGTTCTAGTAGTCGTATGATAAATAGGGCATATATTTACGTTTTGGATAGTATAGAGTGTCTCAAAAAAGTGTTGTAACCTAGAATTTTAGGATTTTTTCGTGTAAATTGATAACAGTTAATTTATTGCGAAAATTCCATTACTTTTATAATAAATAGAATGTTGATTTATGTTTTAAATAGTATACGGTGTCCCAAATAATGCTGCAACATTCAACTTTAGTTTTTTTGTCTATCAATATTTTTTTGTAGGGTTTATTCCCTTTTTATAAACAGTTAGGAACAATCAAAGCTATAAAACTGAAATTTCAATTGTAGATTCGTTTCATACCCACAAACAATATGTCATCAATGGGAACCTTGATATGGGCGCGCGTGCTTGACAAAAGCACACCATAAACAAACCGACTTAAGATTTTTGCTGACCAACTTGTTACTAACTGATTTTTTATATTTGTGTTACGTTTAAACTACAATTTCGGGTTAATACACTCAAAACTAAAAATTTTTTGTTACTCACTCTTAGACTTTCGAGAAACTTTCGTTTTACGAATTTTTACGAATTTTTTTTAAATTTACGAAACTGACATTTTATTGATGCTACCTTCGGATAAAAATTTCTTGTTACTAAGTAAACATTTTTTTTGTGTTACGTTAAGACTACAATTTCGTGCTCCTACAGTCAAAATTCAATAACTCTGTGTTACGTTTAGACTGAAATTTTCTGCTACTAATGTCAAATTTTTTAAATTTTGTGTTACTTTTAGACCAACATTTCTTGTTACCAAGCCAAAATAAAAAAAAATCGTGTTACGTTTAGACTAACACTTTCAGTTAAAAATTTTAACTTTTGTATTATGCTTTAGACAAACTTTTCACGTTACTAGAGTCAAACCTTATTTGATGTTACCTTCAGATCAATGTAATGGAAGTGTTTCTGATTTCTAAATTAAGTTTTTGAAAATTTGTGTTACGTTCAGATTATAATTTTATGTTACTACAGTCGAAATTGTATAAGTTTGTGTTACTTTTAGACAACAAGTTTTTGTTACTAAGTCAAAATTAAATAATTTCGTGTTACGTTTATACTAACATTTCAAGTCAAACTTTTGAGAATTTGTCTCACTTCCAGACTAAATTATCCTGAAATGTTTAGATTAAAATTTCCTGTTAGCAAAGTCAAATTTTGTGTTAGTTTTAGACCACAATTTCTTGTTACCAAGTCAAAATTTAACAATTTCTTGTTATATCTAAACTAAAATTTCAAGTCAAAATTAAAAAATTTTGTGTTACTCCCAGACCAAAATTTCGTGTTACATTTATGGTAAAATTTCCAGTTTTTAAAGTCGAAACTTAAATGCTGATGTTACTTTCGGAACAAAATTTCTTATTACTAAATGTTTTTTATGTTTTTGTTACGTTTAGACTACAATTTCGTGTTAATACAGTCAGAATAAAAAAAAATCTGTTACTCACTCTTAGACCAAAATTTCATTTTATTAAGTCAAAATTTAAATTTTGTGTTACGATTTAAAATAAATTCTAGTCTTACTAAAGTTAAAACTTAAAAATTTGATGCTACTTTCGGTTCCTACAGTCAAAATTCAATAAATTTGTGTTACGTTTAGACTAAAATTTCCTGCTACCAAGATAAAATTTTTTAAATTTTGTGTTTCTTTTAGACCAACATTTCTTGTTACCAAGCCAAAATTTAAAAAAATCGTGTTACGTTTAGAGTAACACTTTGGCTCTGGGTGCCCATGGAGGTACCGTGAATGGTAATATAGCTGACATAGCTAGGTTATACCTGTTTTTTGAACTGATAGTGATATCAAGTTGAAAATCGAATGGTGAGTTTCCCTAATGTAAAATTAGCCGAAAGTGACATTTTTAAAAATCCAAGATGGCCGCCTAAAAAGTTTTGGTTTAAGCCGATATCTCGGGAACGGTTTGAGCTAGAAAGCTGAAAATTGGTATGTGGCTACTTTATTGGACGGGCTAGAGGTCTCTAATATCCAGAACTTTGCCGCGGGTACCGAAGGCTCTGTGCCATGTGGCAATGTGCCACGCCCAAACAATCACTTTTTCGTATATGACTGACAAAATAGCTTTAACGAAGCCTATTCGAGTGGTACTAACTATTCGATTTTATCGTTTCTAGGTTCCGAGATTTAACTGATTAAATTGATAGGAGTAGAGTGACATTTGCCATTTTATAACAAAGCCATTTATGACAATAGAACAACAGTGACTCAACTAAGTATGAGTCGTCTCAAATACTGCTCAAAACGTTAATTACCATTTTGCTTAGTTTACTAACAGTCTTATAGGAAGTGAAAAACTGTTAAAATTTTGTAAAAATTACCTAATATTTCTAATTGATCGAGCATTACGTCAACTAAATTAAAAACCTTGAACTACAAATTAAGCAGGTATTTTGTGGTCGAGAATGCTCTATTCATTAGTGTCAATAGCATCGCTATACCATGTTTAGTTTTTGACTTATATAGATATAAGTATTAAAATGTCGATAAAAGGTGGAAAAAATACGGTTTTGACGCCATTTTGAAGGGGAAGGAAATTACTGAAAATTCCAAAATTGCAAATTTTTTACATATTTTTGTCCCCTCTCTTATATGAGACTATTTTTGATAAAATCTATGACAATGATTTTCGGTCGAAAATTTTCACGACCCACCCCCTTTGAAAATTTTGAAATTTTTACATTTTTCTGTTTATCTTGGAAACGGTAAGGTTTTTCGATATGCAGGTTATTTTGATGTATAAAGAGGTCATTAAAGGCTATCAGATGCATGTGCCAGAAAGAAGCTAGCTTTCACGGTTTTCGAGAAAATTGAAAAAAAGTGCAAAATTTGTATCTTATTTTTGGGCCTCCCGTGCTCAGTTACTGTTCTAGTCAGAGCTTTGAAAATGCGCTCTACGTGTAGCTCTATTCTTCTACTTCCTTAGCTGTTCTTATAGATTTTTGGATAAATCTTCATCGAAACGAGATATCAGCTGTTAAAGACCGCAATGCACGATTTTGATCTCAAAATTAGGTTTTTGGGCCGGTTTGGGAGCCCCATATGTTTAACATGAAATTTTCGATATGTGTCATATAAACCTATAATAATCGAATTTATTTGTTATTTCCAGTCGTTTTATAATAAATAGGACGTTGATTTCTGTTTTAGGTAGTATAGGGTGGCTCGAAAAATAATGTAACTAATAATGCAGAAAAGGTCCATAAGCAGTGTGATTTTTACATAGAAAGAGTAGATTATTTAGTATGTAGACAAGGCAGAATAAAATTTTGGATATAGGCGATGAAAGCTTTATTAAAATTTAGCAATGAAAGCAATTTTAATTATGCAAGGAGTCTGCAATTTTCAGATATGAGTATTTACTGCGATCAATTTCCTTCACCATTTTATCCACAAATTGTTAAAAAAACACTCAAATTACTCTACTTTTCTGGCTCCTCGTATAGCTTTACGGATGAATCTTCATTAAAACCCGATATAAGCTGTTGAAGGCTGAAATATACGATTTTGATCTTCAAAATTGAATTTTCCGGTCTAACTATCCAAGTTATTAATTTAACTAGAGTTTCAAAGAGTGTATTATATATTGAGTTGTTGTTACTCTATTCCGTTCAATAACACTGCTATTAATTTCGATAGAAAAGGGCAAAATTGAGCTATAAATAACATGCGATAAATGACGTTCACAAGCAATATGTCGTAAATGGGAACTTTGATATGGGTACTCGTGGTACCATTTCATATTTTTTTATGAATTTTAGCACGTTTTTTACCATTCTTCAAAAGGTGTTTACTTACTTTGCGAATATAAAATAAAATATTTTTAACGTTTCGACATTTCAGTTACTTTTAGGTATCATCAGGTTCTTTGTTCATAATTTTACGGCTACATCAGAGGAACGTTCAGATATTTTCTAAACTATGAGCGTCCCGGGCGCGTGGTCAAAAAACGCAAAAATTTTTTTTAAAAATGGCGCGTTCGAATCTGAGCACACCATAAACAAACCAACTCAAGACTTCTGCTAACCAACTTGTTAACACAACGATTTAATGACTGACTTAAAAGCACAACTGAGGTCGATTATGCTTTCCAATTAGTTAGTTATGGCTGTAGTAATTGAATCAGTTTTAAAATTTGTCACCTTTTTAACCCTTGAGGGGGGCCTTGAAGCATCATTATAGCCCTGGTAATGGTTTCTCACTCTCTCAATCTCATCTATTAAGAATGAGAGTACGAAATGAGAGTACGTGCCAAATTTAAAAAAAAATAGCTTTCTTTCTTATCGTGAATGAAACTTTCAAAGAAAACAGCAGCAACTAGACACGAAACCACTTTTTTTTTAAATTTTTTAACTAATTTTTCAGATTGGATGTCGACAAGAAAATTTTCCGGGTGGCCCTCAAGATTCCTTTCCTGGACATGAAAGGCGACTACGACTTCGACTCTAAACTCTTCGGATCGCAAGTCAAGTCAGTTGGTAACATACATGTAAACGCAAGTAAGTGAGCAAACACGAACACCACAACCTTGGAACTGCATTAACATAAACTTGAACTTACTTGCAGCTGACATCGATGGACAGGCTGTCATGCATGGAAACCTTGACGAAAAGAACCGACTGCAATTCGAGTCCGTTGTCTGCAAGGTCAACGTTGGAGATTTTAATGTGAATTTGGACAATGTCCTCAAAGAGGACCCCGTTCTGAGTAAGTAGTGACCAAGTTCATCTGAGATTAGCAGGAGAGTTACAAAATAGTGAAAGAGATGAGAACATAAAAAAAAACACTTTACTTTTGTGAAACTGCCAACGTTTCGACCTTTATTGACATCCTCCTCAGGGCACTTTCAATAAGCAAAATGCAGGGCAGGAATAAAATTCCACTCGAACTTGGTAAATAGAACATCCAACAACCATGCGAAACTACGAGCAAACGAAGACCACACCAGGAAAGAGTCCTGAGGAAGACCTTAATACAGGTCAAAACGTTGGCAATTTCACAAACGTAATATCCTACACCCCTTTCAACGTGATAAAAGTACTCAAAACATATATAATTTTTATTTCTCTTTTCAGAACAAGCGCTAGTTCAACTGCTCGACGGTGCAGATAAGAAGCAACTCATCCTCATGGGAGCTCCCTACATAGAGAAGAGATGTTCCGAGTTGTTGATGGAAACCAGCAACAAAATTTTGCAAAACTTCAATTACGACGAACTATTCCCAGCCTAAACGTCGTAGCATTAATGAGAATATGATGTATATTTGTTACCAGTTCGTTGTTATCAAAAGAAATAATTAAACCGGTCAGCGTGTGACCTAAAAAACCAATTTCAGTTGTTTCAGTCATGTTCCGTCAGTTTTATGACGTCTTTGCAACGTGAGCGTGGTGGCCTCGTTTTAACGTCATTATATGGTCAACGGTTTCATAATTTCGTAATTGGGATTTTAGAATAACTGGGGAGACTGGTAAGGGGTAACTGGGGAGACTTATCAGGTACTAAATAGGACATTTTTGTAATTAATGCCCATGTCCATCTGTCAGTAAATTTCCCTGATGAAGCTGACGTCAATTTGACGTGATTTTTTGGTCATTTTGCGCCGACGTCGTTTTTCGACCAAAAGCATGCGCTTTTATGACATGGTTTTTAGACGTGAGACATGACCTATTATCAAGACGCCATTTAGACGTTTATATGACGTCTTTAGATAGAATTGAAGACAACTTTTCAATTAAAACTGACAATTTATCTAACCATGATCTAAAATGACCGCGTTGCTGTCAAATCCGTAGGTACTAGCGCCACAGTCAAGTCAACATCTTTTTAACGTCATTAGTTCCGCCTTCACGACGTCAGAGTATCACCTGAGCCATCTGTGATATTCGACCGTCATTTTCACGTCAGTTTGACTTGTAAAACAACCTTGAAAGTTTTGTTACTTAGGTCTTGGTGTGCCGATATTTCTGCATGATGATATATAGTAATCCACCATGCCATTAATTCTTCTTCCATTTCGACGACAACCACGATTCCTTGATGTTGTGTGCTTTTCTGCTGGCAAAATAGAGGGTGTCTATTTAAAAAGGTCATCTAGTTGGTTGTAACATGTCAGAAGAAAAGGATGAAAGAACAAACGTCTAATTACTTTGATTATGTAATCCTTTTTTGTCAAACTTTCATAGCCTTCTAGATGACGTTTTCTATACACCCATAACACCTCGTATCTGGCTAATTATCCATCTGCCCTCTCTTATTACATTTTTGAGTTTGATATTAGTAAAACTTCAAGTTTGAAATCAGAACTGAGTTAAATTCAGAATTTAATTAAACTACGAGTTTTAAAAGTTTGTCAAGTCAAATTTCGTTAAGTTTCGCGTTTAAGTTCAGAACATAGATAAATTGCGACCTTAAAATTGGGATTTAATTAAATTCCGAATTAGAAATCAAAATTTAATTAAATTCCGTGTAAGTCAAAATTAATTTAAATTTCTTGTATAACATCGAAATTTGATTAAAATTCGTTTTTCCATGATAGAAAAATCACAATTTAGTTAAATTCCAAGTTTAAATTTGGGATTAAGTTAAATTCCAAACACATGTAAGAATTTAGCAAATTTCAAGTTTGAAATCAGAACTCAGTTAAATTCAGAATTTAATTAAACTCCGAGTTTGAAGCCAAATTTGGTTAAGTTCCGCGTTTAAGGTCAGAAATTAGATAAATTGGGACTTCAAAGTTGGGATTTAGTTAAATTCCGAATTAAAAAATCAGAATTTAATTAACTTCTAAGTATAAAATCGTAATTTAGTTAAATTCCAAATATATCAGAATTTAGCAACATTTCGAGTTTGAAATCAGAGCTCAGTTAAATTCAAAATTTAATTAAACTTCGAGTTAAAGCAAAGTTTCATTATGTTCCGCGTTTAAGTTCAGAAATTAGATAAATTACGACCTTAAAATTGGGATTTAGTTAAATTCCGAATTAAAAATCAAAATTTTATTAAATTCCAAGTTTAAATTTGGGATTTAGTTAAATACCAAATATGTCAGAATTTAGCAAAATTTAAGTTTGAAATCAGAACTCAGTTAAATTCAGAATTTAATTAAACTCCGAGTTTTAAGCCAAATTTCGTTAAGTTCCGCGTTTAACGTCAGAAATTAAATAAATTGCGACTTTAAAATAGGGATTTAGTTAAATTCCGAATTAACAATCAAAATTTTATTAAATTCCAAGTTTAAATTTGGGATAATTAAATTCCAAGTATGTCTGATATTAGCAAAACTTCAAGTTTGAAATCAGAGCTCAGTTAAATTCAGAATTTAATTAAACTTCATGTTTAAAGCCAAATTTCATTAAGTTCTGTGTTTAAGGTCAGAAATTAAATAAATTGCGACTTTAAAATTGGGATTTAGTTGAATTCCGAATTAAAAATCAAAATTTAATTAAATTTCAAATCTAAATTCGGGATTTAGTTAAATTCCAAATATGTCTGATATTAGCAAAACTTCAAGTTTGAAATCAGAGCTCAGTTAAACTCAGAATTTAATTAAACTCCGAGTTTGAAGGCAAATTTGGTTAAGTTCCGCGTTTAAGGTCAAAAATTAGATAAATTGGGACTTCAAAGTTGGGATTTAGTTAAATTTCGAATTAAAAATCAGAATTTAATTAACTTCTAAGTATAAAATCGTAATTTAGTTAAATTCCAAATATATCAGAATTTAGCAACATTTCGAGTTTGAAATCAGAGCTCAGTTAAATTCAAAATTTAATTAAACTTCGAGTTAAAGCAAAGTTTCATTATGTTCCGCGTTTAAGTTCAGAAATTAGATAAATTACGACCTTAAAATTAGGATTTAGTTAAATTCCGAATTAAAAATCAAAATTTCATTAAATTCCAAGTTTAAATTCGGGATTTAGTTAAATTCCAAATATGTCTGATATTAGCAAAATTTCAAGTTTGAAATCAGAACTCAGTTAAATTCAGAATTTAATTAAACTCCGAGTTTTAAAAGTTTGTCAAGTCAAATTTCGTTAAGTTCCGCGTTTAAGTTCAGAACATAGATAAATTGCGACCTTAAAATTGGGATTTAATTAAATTCCGAATTAGAAATCAAAATTTAATTAAATTCCGTGTAAGTCAAAATTAATTTAAATTTCTTGTATAACATCGAAATTTGATTAAAATTCGTTTTTCCATGATAGAAAAATCACAATTTAGTTAAATTCCAAGTTTAAATTCGGGATTTAGTTAAATTCCAAACACATGTAAAAATTTAGCAAATTTCAAGTTTGAAATCAGAACTCAGTTAAATTCAGAATTTAATTAAACTCCGAGTTTGAAGGCAAATTTGGTTAAGTTCCGCGTTTAAGGTCAAAAATTAGATAAATTGGGACTTCAAAGTTGGGATTTAGTTAAATTTCGAATTAAAAATAAAAATTTAATTAAATTCCTTGAAATTCGGAATTTATTTAAATTTCTTGTATAACATCGGAATTTGATTAAATTCCGTTTTTCCATGATTGAAAAATCACAATTTAGTTAAATTCCAAGCTTAAATTCGGGATTTAGTTAAATTCCAAATATGTCAGAATTTAGCAAAATTTCAAGTTTGAAATCAGAACTCAGTTAAATTCAGAATTTAATTAAACTCCGATTTTAAAGCCAAATTTCATTAAGTTCTGTGTTTAAGGTCAGAAATTAAATAAATTGCGACTTTAAAATTGGGATTTAGTTGAATTCCGAACTAAAAATCAAAATTTCATTAAATTCCAAGTTTAAATTCGGGATTTAGTTAAATTCCAAATATGTCAGAAATTAGCAAAGTTTCAAGTTTGAAATCAGAACTAGTTAAATTCAGAATTTAATTAAACTCCGAGTTTTAAGCCAAATTTGGTTAAGTTCCGCGTTTAAGGTCAGAAATTAGATAAATTGGGACTTCAAAGTTGGGATTTAGTTAAATTCCGAATTAAAAATCAGAATTTAATTAACTTCTAAGTATAAAATCGTAATTTAGTTAAATTCCAAATATATCAGAATTTAGCAACATTTCGACTTTGAAATCAGAGCTCAGTTAAATTCAAAATTTAATTAAACTTCGAGTTAAAGCAAAGTTTTATTATGTTCCGCGTTTAAGTTCAGAAATTAGATAAATTACGACCTTAAAATTGGGATTTAGTTAAATTCTGAATTAAAAATCAAAATTTTATTAAATCCCAAGTTTAAATTTGGGATTTAGTTAAATTCCAAATATGTCAGAATTTAGCAAAATTTCAAGTTTGAAATCAGAACTCAGTTAAAGTCAGAATTTAATTAAACTCCGAATTTTAAGCCAAATTTCGTTAAGTTTTGGGTTTAAGGTCAGAAATTAGATAAATTGCGACTATAAAGTTGGGATTTAGTTAAATTCCGAATTTAGAATTAAAATTTAATTAAATTCCATGTAAGTCGGAAATTATTTAAATTTCTTGAATTTAATGAAATTTCGTTTTTCCATAATTGAAAAATCAGAATATAGTTTAACTCAAGTTTAAAATCGGGATTTAGTTAAAGTCCGTATATGTCAGAATTTACAAAATTTTGAGTTTGAAATCAGAATTCAGTTAAAATCCGACTTTAGAGTGGGTATTTACTTAAATTTACACTCTAAAATCTTTTAATTAATTTTTTAGGAATTAATTAAATTCTTAATTTAGTGAAACTCCGAGATTAAAGTCGAAATTTCTTTAAGTTTCGTGTTTAAGGTCATAAACTAAAATTAGTAAAATCACGACTTTAAAATTGTAATTTAGTTAAATTCCGTGTTAAAAATCGGAATTTACTTAAATTCCGAGTTTGAAATCAGAATTCAGTTAAATTCGCAGTCTAAAACCGGAATTTAGTTAAACTCCGAGTTTAAAATCAAAATGTCGTTAAGTTGCGTGTTTATAGTCAAAAATTAAAATTAGTTAAATCACGACATTAAAGTTGAGATTTAGTTAAATACCGAGTTAAAAATCGAAATATATTTAAATTGAATGTATATCTGAATTTAGTTAAATTCCAAGTTCGAAATCAGATTTCATTACATTTGCAGTCTAAAATCGGAATTGAGTTAAATATCAAATTTGATTAAACTTGGAATTTAAAATCGAAATTTGGTTAAGTTTCGTGTTTAAAGTCAGAAATTAGTTAAATTGCAACTTTAAAATTGGTATTTAGTTAAATTCCTAGTTAAAAATCACAATTTAATTAAATTCCGTGTAAGTCGGAGATTTTTTAAATTTCTTGTATAACACCGGAATTTGATTAAATTCGGTTTTTCCATGTTTAAAAATCAGAATTTAGTTAAATTCCAAGTTTGAAATCACAATTCAGTTAAATTTGCTGTCTAAATCCGGAATTTAGTTAAATATCGAATTTGTTTAAACTCCCAGCGGCCTTATTCTATAGGAAAGAGTGAAAGTGAAAGTGAGAATTTTGACAACTTTCATTGGTCAAAAAATCCTGTTGACGAATTCCATTGGCCAGCAATTCTCACTTTCACTTTCCATCTTTCCTATAGAATAAGCGTCCAGTTGAAATTTCTGTTGTTGCTGACATTTCTCACTTATTATTTTGGGTGGCAGCACTAGACAGGTCTGAGACTATTCTCATCCTTTCAATCATATCAAGAAAACAAAGGATGAGGATACTTTCAAAAAAAGTGCTTTGGAGCCGTCAACGTCGTCCACGGATTTTGACATTTGACGTAAGTGAAAACAATATGCAATGAGTAAGTGACGAAATGCTTTAAAATAACAAATTAATTTTATAGGTGAACCTGGGGCATTATTCTATAGGAAAGAGTGAAAGTGAGAATTTTGACAACCTTGATTGGTCAAAAAATTCTGTTGACGAATTCCATTGGCCAGCAATTCTCACTTTCACTTTTTCCTCTAGAATAAGCGTCCTGTGGAACAACTTGGTTGCAAACGTTGTGGTCGCATTTGGGATGTACGATTCGAATCGATATTTATTATTTTTACCAAAAAAATCGATTTAATGTGATCGAAAGTGGAATTTTCTTTCCAATATCGATCGATTTTTACCCATTTTTCCTTCTACGGAAAGTCTTCAAAATAATGATTCTCGATTTTTCACGTTTTTTTTTTATGGTTTTGAGTTGAATTAACTTTTTTATTGCGTCAAAAACCAATATTATTTGTAGAGAATTTTGGTCGATGAAACCTAAAAAACTTCGCCAGGAAAGCTCGAAAAGAGAGAGAGAGAAGTACACAAATTCCCTGGCAGCAGACGAACAGAAAGAGCAAGACATACTACTCTTAGCATTAGCATTGGTGCCCTCAAAACGTTAAAAATGTATCAAACTGCTCCGCTATTGCGTATATATATTTCCTTACACCACTTTTTGTAAAATATCTACTCTACTGCATCTGGCGGCAGTGGCAACACTGAATGAGTTAATTAAAGTAATTACTATTTTGCTAAGTTTAATAACAGTCTCATGGGAAGTGAAAAACTATTAAAATTTTGTAAAAATTACCTAATATTTTTATTTGATCGAACATTACGTCAACTAAATTAAAAACCTCGAACGACAAATTAAGCAGGTATTTTGTGGTCGAGAATGCTCTATTCATCGGTGTCAATAGGAACGTTATACCATGTTTAGTTTTTGAATTATATAGATATAAGTATTAAAATGTCGATAAAAAGTGGAAAAATTACGTTTCTGGCGCCAATTTGAAGGGGAAGGAAATTACCTGAAAATTCCAGAATTGCAAATTTTTTACATATTTTTGTCCCCTCTTTCATATGAGACTATTTTTGATAAAATCTATGACAATCGATTTTGGCTGAAAATTTTCACGACCTACCCCCTTTGAAAATTTTGAAATTTTTACATTTTTCTGTTTATCTTGGAAACGGTAAGGTTTTTCGATATGCCGGTTAATATGATGTATGAAGAGGTCATCAAGGGCTATCAGATGCATGTACCAGAAAGAAGCTACCTTTCACGGTTTTTGAGAAAATAAAAAAAAATGCAAAAATTGTACCTTATTTTTGGGCCACCCGTGCTCGGTTACTGTTCCAGTCAGAGCTTCGAAAATGGGCTCTACGTGTAGCCCTATTCTTCTACTTCCTTAGCTGTTCTTACACATTTTTTGATAAATCTTCATCGAAACGAGATATTAGCTGTTAAAGGCAGCAATGCACGATTTTTATCTCAAAATTTAGTTTTTTGGGCAGGTTTGAGAGCCCCATATGTTTAACATAGAATTTTCTATATGTGTTATTTAAATCTATAGTAATCGATTTTATTTGTTACTTCGAGTCGTTTTATAATGAATAGGACGTTGATTTCTGTTTTAGATAGTATAGGGTGGCTCAAAAAATTATGCAGGAAGCTAATATATGCTAATAATGCAAAAGATGGTCCATAAACAGTGTGCATTTTACATAGAAGGGGTGGATTATTTAGTACGTAGACAAGCCAGAATAAAATGTTAGATATAGGCGATGAAAGAGTTATTAAAACTTAGTAATGAAAGCAATTTTAATTATTCAAGGAGTCTGGTGTTGTCAGATATTAGTAATATTTAATGCAGAACATTTCCTTCGCCATTTTATCCACAAATTGTTAAAAAACACTAAAATTATTGTACTTTTTTGGCTTCTCATGTAGCTTTTCGGATAAATCTTAATTAAAACGCGATATAAGCTGTTGAAGGCCGAAATGCACGATTTTGATCCCCAAAATTAGGTTTTCGGGTCGATTTGAGAGCTCCATATGCTTAACAAAGAAATAACCACATTTTAGTCGTTGGTTACAGTAGTTTTGTGGCAAATAGGGCATATGTTTACGTTTTAGATAGTATAAAGTGTCCCAAAAAAATGTTGTAACCTGGAATTTTAGGATTTTTGCATGTAGATCGATATCAATTAATTTATTGCGTTAATTCGAGTAGTTTTATGATAAATAGAGCGTTGATTTCTGTTTTAAATAGTATACAGTGTCCCAAATAATGCTAAGTGCTAATGCTATGTTTTATTAGCTTATTATAAACACTGCCTTGATTTTTGATTTAGATACTATAGGGTGAGCCAAAAATTGGCAAATATTACATTTTTACGAACAATCAAAGTTAGAAAAGTGATAAATATTGCAAACCTTGCAATCGATACCCCGATTGCAAGGTGCAACAAAATTAGTTAGTAAAGGCAAAACAATATGCCAAGTAAGGAAAGAATAAGGACGGAGATAAAATGCAAGTTGCAAAATGATAAGAGTGTAGGTATAACATCTCACTTGCAAAACGATATTTCAAAATATTAAACGAAGTTACCAAACTAAACCTCGAGATATGTAGCTGAAAACTGACAAAAGTGGATTCGAAACAAGGCAAAAAAAGCAAATTCCAATCACAAAAAAGCCAGAAACCATTGAATTTAGGTTTAGTAAATTAACACAAGGTACATCTCAGCAGGTACTAGCAGGCTACCAACAAGTCATCTCGAGGACCAGTGAATGAAGCCGAAGTAGTAAGTTAAGTCTCAACAAGGCATATAATCGAAATGTAACAATGAGCAAGGTAATAGCAAAATGGAATATAATTTATAACAAATATAACGAAATGTGTAAAGAGAAAAATTGCCGTGACAATCCTGACATCACTCCTTGTGTTTTATCTTTTTTTTACATTATATATTTAACAAAATTGTATACACAATTTGTATTTAAGAATATAATACTCCATTATCTAAAAAAAAAAATAGATAATCTTAACAATATTTTCAGTTGTTGATTGATCTCAAAACCAATATAACAAACATTACGATACAAAAAAAAACACTTATAACAGTACTACTCGTGGGCAAACAACTCTTTAACAGAATAAAAAGCGAATAACTTGTTAACAATTCCGAATATGAAATCGGTTACCACTCTTTGAATTACAGGCTGTAGATCATTCACTATGATGTCGATATGTTCATTAATAACTTTATTGGTTTTATCGGCGAGCTCTGTGTGGTTTCCGAAGAGCTTTTCAAGCACAATATGTGAATCCTCAACCTCAGTGGCAATGGCTTCTTTCTCCCATTTGAGATGCTCCTGGCTGTTCTCCAAGTAAGGAGTTCCCTTCAAGCCAAGGTGTACCTTAAAGTTGGCTGCAGGCGACAAGTTAGTATGGTATATCATTTAAAAAAACCTCAAGTAGGCAATGGAATTAGAACAGTACTACATAAAAATGTTCCATTTTTATTGAACTTATTTCAGACATGAGTTTTAATTCCATGCTTGCTAGGGTAGTTGCTGACTCACTGTAGTTTCCATCAGCTGGTCCCTTCTCATCGAAAGTTACAACCAGGAATTTTCCGTTAACGTTGTACGTAGACTTAATCCTCAAGTATGGAAATCTGAAGCTTATGTTCACCCGGTGGTGATCTAAATCGATGTCAAATTGGTCCAAGTGGAAGTCATCCACATTGTAAATGTGTATATCCTGTAAGAAAATGGAGTTGCAATAAACTCAAACAGAGATTTTGATTAAGAAATCTTACAGTGAAGGTTACTTTGACTTGGTCTTCCTCGTTGACGCACGTCGGAGGAATAAGCAGAGGATCCAGAGATGGGATGAAAAGATCTGGAATACCTTCCTTTAAGTTGGGTCGCAGAATATCAACGTTTCCTTCTACGCACTTGTGTATATCTGGATCGGTTCTGTTGCATGGTTTTATGTATGGAGCTGGAACAAAACATCAGAAATTAATTATTTCCAAGGAGCTGTTATATTACATCTGGAGAGACTTTCCCTTTTAGCTGGGGGGAGTTAAAAATATGCGCGAAGTGACATCACCTGACACCTTATGTCAAATAATTACGTCATGGACATTTATTTGCTCTCTTCATATCTCCTAGGTCATTGGTTATTTCTAAGAAACCCACAACATAGAAAGCTTTATATTCAGAGGAAAACGCAACCAAATCGTTTTGATTCGTGGTCTATTTTTAACCCACAACGCACAACGTCGCATTTTTTCTTATTTTATACGATACTTACCTCCCTAGGGAAGAAAAGAAAGACCCAACTTACGCAATTTTGCCGCATTACTCCAACCAAAACACAGCAAACAAACCACACTTGAAGAAACGAAAACCGCGTTCACTTTCATGGTGTCACTAGAATGTCTTCGGGTCTTACAAGTTTTGTCACCTAATGGGTGCAACTATCTCTTCTTGTCGTCTCTCACGCACGCAAACGTTAGATAATGGACCTGTTTTCCGTATAGTGTGTAAAAATCGAAATATCCAATCGGTTATTATTTGCATAATATGCAAAATTCGAAACCGCTTTCAGGGCCACCTGGTGTTTGTATAGACGTGCATGCAGGAGGAAAGGAGAGATAGGTTAAGAAATTATTAGCAATCATTGATAATGCAGGTTTTGCAATAACATTTTAATGTGTTATTTTGCAACAACAATTGCCATTTTTAATATTTTTTTTAGTCATTATTGTAGTCAAAGAAGATTACCATTAGACTAACGAGAGTGATTTCTACAGAAACTGTAGAATTTTTGTTATTTGGAAGATTAAACTTAAATTGCCAAACTGTAGGGATAAAGGAAGACCTTCCGGGATTAATAATTTCTTACCTAAGTATGTAAATAATCAACGAAGTGCACGCCTATGAACCAATTATAATTGCAGTGCACCTAATAGAAAGTCAAGACATGTCAACAAATAATCATTATTTATTTAAATTAAGCACGACTAGATGAGCCGATTTCACATTTTTGTTGAGCTTAAAACTTAAAAGCGTAATCTTCATTTTACTTGTAAACTGTAACTTGAATTAATTGAAACACTTGAATTAATCACCCAAATCTGATATATCTGATTTCTGAACAAATTGGCGAAGGAAATGATCATCACGCTCAAAGAGCGTCCTCCTCTAGTTTTAGAGTGTTCAGACCAGACACCAACATGGCGATACTATTTGTTACCAAAATATAAAGCGTACAATTTAGAACTTATCTCTTTCCTCACAAAGAAACTCCGATTTTTTATCTTCGTCTTGGCGCCAAAGGAAAAGGGTGCCTCAAGAAAGAGAACCTTACTAGAGATGGTAATGTAGAAAGAGATGGGAATGTTGGACATTTTAGCAACAGAAGCTGCCTCTAGTAATGTAACGTCTATGGTTCGGTTCATCATCAGCGCTAAAAATTACATGCCAAGTATGTGATGGGTCTACTGTTCGTAATCTGCTCCTCGTGCCCATCATGCATATGAAAAGAAGGGTTTTCTGCAAAAAAATTATGAAGTTTAACGGTTTTGGCTTTAGGAACCAAATTCGTCAAGTTTAGGAATCTGAACCAGCGATATTTTTCTTTCTTCCTGAAGTCCTGACTTGACTGAGGGTGGCCTAGAGGTCGAAACGCTTTGCCCTAAAATAAAACAAAATGTAGCAGAAGATTTATGCAAATTTATATGATGTATATGATGTATGTAAATAGCCCATAAAAGGCTAAATGGCTCCGAAACGTTGGCAGCGTTGGCACACTTTTATTTTTGTTCTAAAACCCGTTATACTTTATTGCTCTTCCTTTTTTTCTTCTAGGACGATAAGAAGCAACCATTTTTGTGGTAGTACTCTTAACCAACGTATGTATATCAAAAAATGTGTTTGTTCAAAATCCTGTAGAAAAGTAGCACTCAATAGAATTTTAGTTATTTCGCTTCTAAGTAGTTGCTCAGTATAACTACTAATATATCTGATTTCTGACTTCTAGGACGCTAAGGAGCGGCCATTTTTGTGGTACTCTTAACCAAAATAAATGTCACAGTAAACATGTATATCAAAAAATGTATTTGTTCAAAATCCTGTAGAAAAGTAGAACTTAATAGAATTTTAGTGATTTCGCTTCTAAGTAGTTGCTCAGCATAACTACTAGTATATCTGATTTCTGACTTCTAGGACGCTAAGGAGCGGCCATTTTTGTGGTACCCTTAACCAAAATAAATGTCACAGTAAACATGCATATCAAAAAATGTATTTGTTCAAAATCCTGTAGAAAAGTAGAACTTAATAGACTTTTAGTGATTTCGCTTCTAAGTAGTTGCCCAGCATAACTACTAATATATTTGATTTCTGACTTCTAGGACGCTAAGGAGAGGCCATTTTTGTGGTACCTTTAACCAAAATAAACGTCACAGTAAACATGCTTATCAAAAAATGTATTTGTTCAAAATCCTGTAGAAAAGTAGAACTTAATAGAATTTTAGTGATTTCGCTTCTAAGTAGTTGCCCAGCATAACTACTAATATATTTGATTTCTGACTTCTAGGACGCTAAGGAGAGGCCATTTTTGTGGTACCTTTAACCAAAATAAACGTCACAGTAAACATGCTTATCAAAAAATGTATTTGTTCAAAATCCTGTAGAAAAGTAGAACTTAATAGAATTTTAGTGATTTCGCTTCTAAGTAGTTGCCCAGCATAACTACTAATATATTTGATTTCTGACTTCTAGGACGCTAAGGAGAGGCCATTTTTGTGGTACCTTTAACCAAAATAAACGTCACAGTAAACATGCTTATCAAAAAATGTATTTGTTCAAAATCCTGTAGAAAAGTAGAACTTAATAGAATTTTAGTGATTTCGCTTCTAAGTAGTTGCCCAGCATAACTACTAATATATTTGATTTCTGACTTCTAGGACGCTAAGGAGCGGCCATTTTTGTGGTACCCTTAACCAAAATAAATGTCACAGTAAACATGCATATCAAAAAATGTATTTGTTCAAAATCCTGTAGAAAAGTAGAACTTAATAGAATTTTAGTGATTTCGCTTCTAAGTAGTTGCTCAGCATAACTACTAATATATCTGATTTCTGACTTCTAGGACGCTAAGGAGCGGCCATTTTTGTGGTACCCATAACCAAAATAAATGTCACAGTAAACATGTATATCAAAAAATGTATTTGTTCAAAATCCTGTAGAAAAGTAGAACTTAATAGAATTTTAGTGATTTCGCTTCTAAGTAGTTGCCCAGCATAACTACTAATATATCTGATTTCTGACTTCTAGGACGCTAAGGAGCGGCCATTTTTGTGGTACCCTTAACCAAAATAAATGTCACAGTAAACATGCATATCAAAAAATGTATTTGTTCAAAATCCTGTAGAAAAGTAGCACTCAATAGAATTTTAGTTATTTCGCTTCTAAGTAGTTGCTCAGTATAACTACTAATATATCTGATTTCTGACTTCTAGGACGCTAAGGAGCGGCCATTTTTGTGGTACTCTTAACCAAAATAAATGTCACAGTAAACATGTATATCAAAAAATGTATTTGTTCAAAATCCTGTAGAAAAGTAGAACTTAATAGAATTTTAGTGATTTCGCTTCTAAGTAGTTGCTCAGCATAACTACTAGTATATCTGATTTCTGACTTCTAGGACGCTAAGGAGCGGCCATTTTTGTGGTACCCTTAACCAAAATAAATGTCACAGTAAACATGCATATCAAAAAATGTATTTGTTCAAAATCCTGTAGAAAAGTAGAACTTAATAGACTTTTAGTGATTTCGCTTCTAAGTAGTTGCCCAGCATAACTACTAATATATTTGATTTCTGACTTCTAGGACGCTAAGGAGAGGCCATTTTTGTGGTACCTTTAACCAAAATAAACGTCACAGTAAACATGCTTATCAAAAAATGTATTTGTTCAAAATCCTGTAGAAAAGTAGAACTTAATAGAATTTTAGTGATTTCGCTTCTAAGTAGTTGCCCAGCATAACTACTAATATATTTGATTTCTGACTTCTAGGACGCTAAGGAGAGGCCATTTTTGTGGTACCTTTAACCAAAATAAACGTCACAGTAAACATGCTTATCAAAAAATGTATTTGTTCAAAATCCTGTAGAAAAGTAGAACTTAATAGAATTTTAGTGATTTCGCTTCTAAGTAGTTGCCCAGCATAACTACTAATATATTTGATTTCTGACTTCTAGGACGCTAAGGAGAGGCCATTTTTGTGGTACCTTTAACCAAAATAAACGTCACAGTAAACATGCTTATCAAAAAATGTATTTGTTCAAAATCCTGTAGAAAAGTAGAACTTAATAGAATTTTAGTGATTTCGCTTCTAAGTAGTTGCCCAGCATAACTACTAATATATTTGATTTCTGACTTCTAGGACGCTAAGGAGCGGCCATTTTTGTGGTACCCTTAACCAAAATAAATGTCACAGTAAACATGCATATCAAAAAATGTATTTGTTCAAAATCCTGTAGAAAAGTAGAACTTAATAGAATTTTAGTGATTTCGCTTCTAAGTAGTTGCTCAGCATAACTACTAATATATCTGATTTCTGACTTCTAGGACGCTAAGGAGCGGCCATTTTTGTGGTACCCATAACCAAAATAAATGTCACAGTAAACATGTATATCAAAAAATGTATTTGTTCAAAATCCTGTAGAAAAGTAGAACTTAATAGAATTTTAGTGATTTCGCTTCTAAGTAGTTGCTCAGCATAACTACTAATATATCTGATTTCTGACTTCTAGGACGCTAAGGAGC
The DNA here is from genome assembly GCA_951812265.1 of Taphrorychus bicolor. Taxonomy (NCBI): domain Eukaryota; kingdom Metazoa; phylum Arthropoda; class Insecta; order Coleoptera; family Curculionidae; genus Taphrorychus; species Taphrorychus bicolor. The sequence goes on along the minus strand of OX638304.1, from coordinate 44,625,000 downwards.
GGCCATTTTTGTGGTACCCTTAACCAAAATAAATGTCACAGTAAACATGCATATCAAAAAATGTATTTGTTCAAAATCCTGTAGAAAAGTAGAACTTAATAGAATTTTAGTGATTTCGCTTCTAAGTAGTTGCTCAGCATAACTACTAATATATCTGATTTCTGACTTCTAGGACGCTAAGGAGCGGCCATTTTTGTGGTACCCTTAACCAAAATAAATGTCACAGTAAACATGCATATCAAAAAATGTATTTGTTCAAAATCCTGTAGAAAAGTAGAACTTAATAGAATTTTAGTGATTTCGCTTCTAAGTAGTTGCTCAGCATAACTACTAATATATCTGATTTCTGACTTCTAGGACGCTAAGGAGCGGCCATTTTTGTGGTATTCTTAACCAAAATAAATGTCACAGTAAACATGTATATCAAAAAATGTATTTGTTCAAAATCCTGTAGAAAAGTAGAACTTAATAGAATTGTAGTTATTTCGCTTCTAAGTAGTTGCTCAGCATAACTACTAATATATCTGATTTCTGACTTCTAGGACGCTAAGGAGCGGCCATTTTTGTGGTACCCTTAACCAAAATAAATGTCACAGTAAACATGCTTATAAAAAAATGTATTTGTTCAAAATCCTGTAGAAAAGTAGAACTTAATAGAATTTTAGTGATTTCGCTTCTAAGTAATTGGTCAGCATAACTACTAATATATTTGATTTCTGCCATCTAGGACGCTAAGGAGCGGCCATTTTTGTGGTACCTTTAACCAAAATAAACGTCACAGTAAACACGCATATCAAAAAATGTATTTGTTCAAAATCCAGTAGAAAAGTAGAACTTAATAGAATTTTAGTTATTTCGCTTCTAAGTAGTTGCTCAGCATAACTACTAATATATCTGATTTCTGACTTCTAGGACGCTAAGGAGCGGCCATTTTTGTGGTACCCTTAACCAAAATAAATGTCACAGTAAACATGCATATCAAAAAATGTATTTGTTCAAAATCCTGTAGAAAAGTAGAACTTAATAGAATTTTAGTGATTTCGCTTCTAAGTAGTTGCTCAGCATAACTACTAATATATCTGATTTCTGACTTCTAGGACGCTAAGGAGCGGCCATTTTTGTGGTACCCATAACCAAAATAAATGTCACAGTAAACATGTATATCAAAAAATGTATTTGTTCAAAATCCTGTAGAAAAGTAGAACTTAATAGAATTTTAGTGATTTCGCTTCTAAGTAGTTGCCCAGCATAACTACTAATATATTTGATTTCTGACTTCTAGGACGCTAAGGAGCGGCCATTTTTGTGGTACCCTTAACCAAAATAAATGTCACAGTAAACATGCATATCAAAAAATGTATTTGTTCAAAATCCTGTAGAAAAGTAGAACTTAATAGAATTTTAGTGATTTCGCTTCTAAGTAGTTGCTCAGCATAACTACTAATATATTTGATTTCTGACTTCTAGGACGCTAAGGAGCGGCCATTTTTGTGGTACCCTTAACCAAAATAAATGTCACAGTAAACATGCATATCAAAAAATGAATTTGTTCAAAATCCTGTAGAAAAGTAGAACTTAATAGAATTTTAGTGATTTCGCTTCTAAGTAGTTGCTCAGCATAACTACTAATATATCTGATTTCTGACTTCTAGGACGCTAAGGAGCGGCCATTTTTGTGGTACCCTTAACCAAAATAAATGTCACAGTAAACATGCATATCAAAAAATGTATTTGTTCAAAATCCTGTAGAAAAGTAGCACTTAATAGAATTTTAGTTATTTCGCTTCTAAGTAGTTGCTCAGCATAACTACTAATATATCTGATTTCTGACTTCTAGGACGCTAAGGAGCGGCCATTTTTGTGGTACCCATAACCAAAATAAATGTCACAGTAAACATGTATATCAAAAAATGTATTTGTTCAAAATCCTGTAGAAAAGTAGCACTCAATAGAATTTTAGTTATTTCGCTTCTAAGTAGTTGCTCAGTATAACTACTAATATATCTGATTTCTGACTTCTAGGACGCTAAGGAGCGGCCATTTTTGTGGTACTCTTAACCAAAATAAATGTCACAGTAAACATGTATATCAAAAAATGTATTTGTTCAAAATCCTGTAGAAAAGTAGAACTTAATAGAATTTTAGTGATTTCGCTTCTAAGTAGTTGCTCAGCATAACTACTAGTATATCTGATTTCTGACTTCTAGGACGCTAAGGAGCGGCCATTTTTGTGGTACCCTTAACCAAAATAAATGTCACAGTAAACATGCATATCAAAAAATGTATTTGTTCAAAATCCTGTAGAAAAGTAGAACTTAATAGACTTTTAGTGATTTCGCTTCTAAGTAGTTGCCCAGCATAACTACTAATATATTTGATTTCTGACTTCTAGGACGCTAAGGAGAGGCCATTTTTGTGGTACCTTTAACCAAAATAAACGTCACAGTAAACATGCTTATCAAAAAATGTATTTGTTCAAAATCCTGTAGAAAAGTAGAACTTAATAGAATTTTAGTGATTTCGCTTCTAAGTAGTTGCCCAGCATAACTACTAATATATTTGATTTCTGACTTCTAGGACGCTAAGGAGAGGCCATTTTTGTGGTACCTTTAACCAAAATAAACGTCACAGTAAACATGCTTATCAAAAAATGTATTTGTTCAAAATCCTGTAGAAAAGTAGAACTTAATAGAATTTTAGTGATTTCGCTTCTAAGTAGTTGCCCAGCATAACTACTAATATATTTGATTTCTGACTTCTAGGACGCTAAGGAGCGGCCATTTTTGTGGTACCCTTAACCAAAATAAATGTCACAGTAAACATGCATATCAAAAAATGTATTTGTTCAAAATCCTGTAGAAAAGTAGAACTTAATAGAATTTTAGTGATTTCGCTTCTAAGTAGTTGCTCAGCATAACTACTAATATATCTGATTTCTGACTTCTAGGACGCTAAGGAGCGGCCATTTTTGTGGTACCCATAACCAAAATAAATGTCACAGTAAACATGTATATCAAAAAATGTATTTGTTCAAAATCCTGTAGAAAAGTAGAACTTAATAGAATTTTAGTGATTTCGCTTCTAAGTAGTTGCCCAGCATAACTACTAATATATCTGATTTCTGACTTCTAGGACGCTAAGGAGCGGCCATTTTTGTGGTACTCTTAACCAAAATAAATGTCACAGTAAACATGTATATCAAAAAATGTATTTGTTCAAAATCCTGTAGAAAAGTAGAACTTAATAGAATTTTAGTGATTTCGCTTCTAAGTAGTTGCTCAGCATAACTACTAATATATCTGATTTCTGACTTCTAGGACGCTAAGGAGCGGCCATTTTTGTGGTACCCATAACCAAAATAAATGTCACAGTAAACATGTATATCAAAAAATGTATTTGTTCAAAATCCTGTAGAAAAGTAGAACTTAATAGAATTTTAGTGATTTCGCTTCTAAGTAGTTGCCCAGCATAACTACTAATATATCTGATTTCTGACTTCTAGGACGCTAAGGAGCGGCCATTTTTGTGGTACTCTTAACCAAAATAAATGTCACAGTAAACATGTATATCAAAAAATGTATTTGTTCAAAATCCTGTAGAAAAGTAGAACTTAATAGAATTTTAGTGATTTCGCTTCTAAGTAGTTGCTCAGCATAACTACTAGTATATCTGATTTCTGACTTCTAGGACGCTAAGGAGCGGCCATTTTTGTGGTACCCTTAACCAAAATAAATGTCACAGTAAACATGCATATCAAAAAATGTATTTGTTCAAAATCCTGTAGAAAAGTAGAACTTAATAGACTTTTAGTGATTTCGCTTCTAAGTAGTTGCCCAGCATAACTACTAATATATTTGATTTCTGACTTCTAGGACGCTAAGGAGAGGCCATTTTTGTGGTACCTTTAACCAAAATAAACGTCACAGTAAACATGCTTATCAAAAAATGTATTTGTTCAAAATCCTGTAGAAAAGTAGAACTTAATAGAATTTTAGTGATTTCGCTTCTAAGTAGTTGCCCAGCATAACTACTAATATATTTGATTTCTGACTTCTAGGACGCTAAGGAGAGGCCATTTTTGTGGTACCTTTAACCAAAATAAACGTCACAGTAAACATGCTTATCAAAAAATGTATTTGTTCAAAATCCTGTAGAAAAGTAGAACTTAATAGAATTTTAGTGATTTCGCTTCTAAGTAGTTGCCCAGCATAACTACTAATATATTTGATTTCTGACTTCTAGGACGCTAAGGAGAGGCCATTTTTGTGGTACCTTTAACCAAAATAAACGTCACAGTAAACATGCTTATCAAAAAATGTATTTGTTCAAAATCCTGTAGAAAAGTAGAACTTAATAGAATTTTAGTGATTTCGCTTCTAAGTAGTTGCCCAGCATAACTACTAATATATTTGATTTCTGACTTCTAGGACGCTAAGGAGCGGCCATTTTTGTGGTACCCTTAACCAAAATAAATGTCACAGTAAACATGCATATCAAAAAATGTATTTGTTCAAAATCCTGTAGAAAAGTAGAACTTAATAGAATTTTAGTGATTTCGCTTCTAAGTAGTTGCTCAGCATAACTACTAATATATCTGATTTCTGACTTCTAGGACGCTAAGGAGCGGCCATTTTTGTGGTACCCATAACCAAAATAAATGTCACAGTAAACATGTATATCAAAAAATGTATTTGTTCAAAATCCTGTAGAAAAGTAGAACTTAATAGAATTTTAGTGATTTCGCTTCTAAGTAGTTGCTCAGCATAACTACTAATATATCTGATTTCTGACTTCTAGGACGCTAAGGAGCGGCCATTTTTGTGGTACCCTTAACCAAAATAAATGTCACAGTAAACATGCATATCAAAAAATGTATTTGTTCAAAATCCTGTAGAAAAGTAGAACTTAATAGAATTTTAGTGATTTCGCTTCTAAGTAGTTGCTCAGCATAACTACTAATATATCTGATTTCTGACTTCTAGGACGCTAAGGAGCGGCCATTTTTGTGGTACCCTTAACCAAAATAAATGTCACAGTAAACATGCATATCAAAAAATGTATTTGTTCAAAATCCTGTAGAAAAGTAGAACTTAATAGAATTTTAGTGATTTCGCTTCTAAGTAGTTGCTCAGCATAACTACTAATATATCTGATTTCTGACTTCTAGGACGCTAAGGAGCGGCCATTTTTGTGGTATTCTTAACCAAAATAAATGTCACAGTAAACATGTATATCAAAAAATGTATTTGTTCAAAATCCTGTAGAAAAGTAGAACTTAATAGAATTGTAGTTATTTCGCTTCTAAGTAGTTGCTCAGCATAACTACTAATATATCTGATTTCTGACTTCTAGGACGCTAAGGAGCGGCCATTTTTGTGGTACCCTTAACCAAAATAAATGTCACAGTAAACATGCTTATAAAAAAATGTATTTGTTCAAAATCCTGTAGAAAAGTAGAACTTAATAGAATTTTAGTGATTTCGCTTCTAAGTAATTGGTCAGCATAACTACTAATATATTTGATTTCTGCCATCTAGGACGCTAAGGAGCGGCCATTTTTGTGGTACCTTTAACCAAAATAAACGTCACAGTAAACACGCATATCAAAAAATGTATTTGTTCAAAATCCAGTAGAAAAGTAGAACTTAATAGAATTTTAGTTATTTCGCTTCTAAGTAGTTGCTCAGCATAACTACTAATATATCTGATTTCTGACTTCTAGGACGCTAAGGAGCGGCCATTTTTGTGGTACCCTTAACCAAAATAAATGTCACAGTAAACATGCATATCAAAAAATGTATTTGTTCAAAATCCTGTAGAAAAGTAGAACTTAATAGAATTTTAGTGATTTCGCTTCTAAGTAGTTGCTCAGCATAACTACTAATATATCTGATTTCTGACTTCTAGGACGCTAAGGAGCGGCCATTTTTGTGGTACCCATAACCAAAATAAATGTCACAGTAAACATGTATATCAAAAAATGTATTTGTTCAAAATCCTGTAGAAAAGTAGAACTTAATAGAATTTTAGTGATTTCGCTTCTAAGTAGTTGCCCAGCATAACTACTAATATATTTGATTTCTGACTTCTAGGACGCTAAGGAGCGGCCATTTTTGTGGTACCCTTAACCAAAATAAATGTCACAGTAAACATGCATATCAAAAAATGTATTTGTTCAAAATCCTGTAGAAAAGTAGAACTTAATAGAATTTTAGTGATTTCGCTTCTAAGTAGTTGCTCAGCATAACTACTAATATATTTGATTTCTGACTTCTAGGACGCTAAGGAGCGGCCATTTTTGTGGTACCCTTAACCAAAATAAATGTCACAGTAAACATGCATATCAAAAAATGTATTTGTTCAAAATCCTGTAGAAAAGTAGAACTTAATAGAATTTTAGTGATTTCGCTTCTAAGTAGTTGCCCAGCATAACTACTAATATATTTGATTTCTGACTTCTAGGACGCTAAGGAGCGGCCATTTTTGTGGTACCCTTAACCAAAATAAATGTCACAGTAAACATGCATATCAAAAAATGTATTTGTTCAAAATCCTGTAGAAAAGTAGAACTTAATAGAATTTTAGTGATTTCGCTTCTAAGTAGTTGCCCAGCATAACTACTAATATATTTGATTTCTGACTTCTAGGACGCTAAGGAGCGGCCATTTTTGTGGTACCCTTAACCAAAATAAATGTCACAGTAAACATGTATATCAAAAAATGTATTTGTTCAAAATCCTGTAGAAAAGTAGAACTTAATAGAATTTTAGTGATTTCGCTTCTAAGTAGTTGCTCAGCATAACTACTAATATATCTGATTTCTGACTTCTAGGACGCTAAGGAGCGGCCATTTTTGTGGTATTCTTAACCAAAATAAATGTCACAGTAAACATGTATATCAAAAAATGTATTTGTTCAAAATCCTGTAGAAAAGTAGAACTTAATAGAATTTTAGTGATTTCGCTTCTAAGTAATTGGTCAGCATAACTACTAATATATTTGATTTCTGCCATCTAGGACGCTAAGGAGCGGCCATTTTTGTGGTACCTTTAACCAAAATAAACGTCACAGTAAACACGCATATCAAAAAATGTATTTGTTCAAAATCCAGTAGAAAAGTAGAACTTAATAGAATTTTAGTTATTTCGCTTCTAAGTAGTTGCTCAGCATAACTACTAATATATTTGATTTCTGACATCTAGGACGCTAAGAAGCAGCCATTTTTGTGGTACCTTTAACCAAAATAAACGTCACAGTAAACATGCATATCAAAAAATGTATTTGTTCAAAATCCTGTAGAAAAGTAGAACTTAATAGAATTTTAGTTATTTCGCTTCTAAGTAGTTGCCCAGCATAACTACTAATATATTTGATTTCTGACATCTAGGACGCTAAGGAGCGGCCATTTTTGTGGTACCCTTAACCAAAATAAATGTCACAGTAAACATGCATATCAAAAAATGTATTTGTTCAAAATCCTGTAGAAAAGTAGAACTTAATAGAATTTTAGTGATTTCGCTTCTAAGTAGTTGCCCAGCATAACTACTAATATATTTGATTTCTGACTTCTAGGACGCTAAGGAGCGGCCATTTTTGTGGTACCCTTAACCAAAATAAATGTCACAGTAAACATGCATATCAAAAAATGCATTTGTTCAAAATCCTGTAGAAAAGTAGAACTTAATAGAATTTTAGTGATTTCGCTTCTAAGTAGTTGCTCAGCATAACTACTAATATATCTGATTTCTGACTTCTAGGACGCTAAGGAGCGGCCATTTTTGTGGTACCCTTAACCAAAATAAATGTCACAGTAAACATGCATATCAAAAAATGTATTTGTTCAAAATCCTGTAGAAAAGTAGAACTTAATAGAATTTTAGTGATTTCGCTTCTAAGTAGTTGCTCAGCATAACTACTAATATATTTGATTTCTGACTTCTAGGACGCTAAGGAGAGGCCATTTTTGTGGTACCTTTAACCAAAATAAACGTTACAGTAAACATGCTTATCAAAAAATGTATTTGTTCAAAATCCTGTAGAAAAGTAGAACTTAATAGAATTTTAGTGATTTCGCTTCTAAGTAGTTGCCCAGCATAACTACTAATATATTTGATTTCTGACTTCTAGGACGCTAAGGAGCGGCCATTTTTGTGGTACCCATAACCAAAATAAATGTCACAGTAAACATGTATATCAAAAAATGTATTTGTTCAAAATCCTGTAGAAAAGTAGAACTTAATAGAATTTTAGTGATTTCGCTTCTAAGTAGTTGCTCAGCATAACTACTAATATATCTGATTTCTGACTTCTAGGACGCTAAGGAGCGGCCATTTTTGTGGTACCCATAACCAAAATAAATGTCACAGTAAACATGTATATCAAAAAATGTATTTGTTCAAAATCCTGTAGAAAAGTAGAACTTAATAGAATTTTAGTGATTTCGCTTCTAAGTAGTTGCCCAGCATAACTACTAATATATCTGATTTCTGACTTCTAGGACGCTAAGGAGCGGCCATTTTTGTGGTACCCTTAACCAAAATAAATGTCACAGTAAACATGCATATCAAAAAATGTATTTGTTCAAAATCCTGTAGAAAAGTAGCACTCAATAGAATTTTAGTTATTTCGCTTCTAAGTAGTTGCTCAGTATAACTACTAATATATCTGATTTCTGACTTCTAGGACGCTAAGGAGCGGCCATTTTTGTGGTACTCTTAACCAAAATAAATGTCACAGTAAACATGTATATCAAAAAATGTATTTGTTCAAAATCCTGTAGAAAAGTAGAACTTAATAGAATTTTAGTGATTTCGCTTCTAAGTAGTTGCTCAGCATAACTACTAGTATATCTGATTTCTGACTTCTAGGACGCTAAGGAGCGGCCATTTTTGTGGTACCCTTAACCAAAATAAATGTCACAGTAAACATGCATATCAAAAAATGTATTTGTTCAAAATCCTGTAGAAAAGTAGAACTTAATAGACTTTTAGTGATTTCGCTTCTAAGTAGTTGCCCAGCATAACTACTAATATATTTGATTTCTGACTTCTAGGACGCTAAGGAGAGGCCATTTTTGTGGTACCTTTAACCAAAATAAACGTCACAGTAAACATGCTTATCAAAAAATGTATTTGTTCAAAATCCTGTAGAAAAGTAGAACTTAATAGAATTTTAGTGATTTCGCTTCTAAGTAGTTGCCCAGCATAACTACTAATATATTTGATTTCTGACTTCTAGGACGCTAAGGAGAGGCCATTTTTGTGGTACCTTTAACCAAAATAAACGTCACAGTAAACATGCTTATCAAAAAATGTATTTGTTCAAAATCCTGTAGAAAAGTAGAACTTAATAGAATTTTAGTGATTTCGCTTCTAAGTAGTTGCCCAGCATAACTACTAATATATTTGATTTCTGACTTCTAGGACGCTAAGGAGCGGCCATTTTTGTGGTACCCTTAACCAAAATAAATGTCACAGTAAACATGCATATCAAAAAATGTATTTGTTCAAAATCCTGTAGAAAAGTAGAACTTAATAGAATTTTAGTGATTTCGCTTCTAAGTAGTTGCCCAGCATAACTACTAATATATTTGATTTCTGACTTCTAGGACGCTAAGGAGCGGCCATTTTTGTGGTACCCTTAACCAAAATAAATGTCACAGTAAACATGCATATCAAAAAATGTATTTGTTCAAAATCCTGTAGAAAAGTAGAACTTAATAGAATTTTAGTGATTTCGCTTCTAAGTAGTTGCTCAGCATAACTACTAGTATATCTGATTTCTGACTTCTAGGACGCTAAGGAGCGGCCATTTTTGTGGTACCCTTAACCAAAATAAATGTCACAGTAAACATGCATATCAAAAAATGTATTTGTTCAAAATCCTGTAGAAAAGTAGAACTTAATAGACTTTTAGTGATTTCGCTTCTAAGTAGTTGCCCAGCATAACTACTAATATATTTGATTTCTGACTTCTAGGACGCTAAGGAGAGGCCATTTTTGTGGTACCTTTAACCAAAATAAACGTCACAGTAAACATGCTTATCAAAAAATGTATTTGTTCAAAATCCTGTAGAAAAGTAGAACTTAATAGAATTTTAGTGATTTCGCTTCTAAGTAGTTGCCCAGCATAACTACTAATATATTTGATTTCTGACTTCTAGGACGCTAAGGAGAGGCCATTTTTGTGGTACCTTTAACCAAAATAAACGTCACAGTAAACATGCTTATCAAAAAATGTATTTGTTCAAAATCCTGTAGAAAAGTAGAACTTAATAGAATTTTAGTGATTTCGCTTCTAAGTAGTTGCCCAGCATAACTACTAATATATTTGATTTCTGACTTCTAGGACGCTAAGGAGAGGCCATTTTTGTGGTACCTTTAACCAAAATAAACGTCACAGTAAACATGCTTATCAAAAAATGTATTTGTTCAAAATCCTGTAGAAAAGTAGAACTTAATAGAATTTTAGTGATTTCGCTTCTAAGTAGTTGCCCAGCATAACTACTAATATATTTGATTTCTGACTTCTAGGACGCTAAGGAGCGGCCATTTTTGTGGTATTCTTAACCAAAATAAATGTCACAGTAAACATGTATATCAAAAAATGTATTTGTTCAAAATCCTGTAGAAAAGTAGAACTTAATAGAATTGTAGTTATTTCGCTTCTAAGTAGTTGCTCAGCATAACTACTAATATATCTGATTTCTGACTTCTAGGACGCTAAGGAGCGGCCATTTTTGTGGTACCCTTAACCAAAATAAATGTCACAGTAAACATGCTTATAAAAAAATGTATTTGTTCAAAATCCTGTAGAAAAGTAGAACTTAATAGAATTTTAGTGATTTCGCTTCTAAGTAATTGGTCAGCATAACTACTAATATATTTGATTTCTGCCATCTAGGACGCTAAGGAGCGGCCATTTTTGTGGTACCTTTAACCAAAATAAACGTCACAGTAAACACGCATATCAAAAAATGTATTTGTTCAAAATCCAGTAGAAAAGTAGAACTTAATAGAATTTTAGTTATTTCGCTTCTAAGTAGTTGCTCAGCATAACTACTAATATATTTGATTTCTGACATCTAGGACGCTAAGAAGCAGCCATTTTTGTGGTACCTTTAACCAAAATAAACGTCACAGTAAACATGCATATCAAAAAATGTATTTGTTCAAAATCCTGTAGAAAAGTAGAACTTAATAGAATTTTAGTTATTTCGCTTCTAAGTAGTTGCCCAGCATAACTACTAATATATTTGATTTCTGACATCTAGGACGCTAAGGAGCGGCCATTTTTGTGGTACCCTTAACCAAAATAAATGTCACAGTAAACATGCATATCAAAAAATGTATTTGTTCAAAATCCTGTAGAAAAGTAGAACTTAATAGAATTTTAGTGATTTCGCTTCTAAGTAGTTGCCCAGCATAACTACTAATATATTTGATTTCTGACTTCTAGGACGCTAAGGAGCGGCCATTTTTGTGGTACCCTTAACCAAAATAAATGTCACAGTAAACATGCATATCAAAAAATGCATTTGTTCAAAATCCTGTAGAAAAGTAGAACTTAATAGAATTTTAGTGATTTCGCTTCTAAGTAGTTGCTCAGCATAACTACTAATATATCTGATTTCTGACTTCTAGGACGCTAAGGAGCGGCCATTTTTGTGGTACCCTTAACCAAAATAAATGTCACAGTAAACATGCATATCAAAAAATGTATTTGTTCAAAATCCTGTAGAAAAGTAGAACTTAATAGAATTTTAGTGATTTCGCTTCTAAGTAGTTGCCCAGCATAACTACTAATATATTTGATTTCTGACTTCTAGGACGCTAAGGAGCGGCCATTTTTGTGGTACCCATAACCAAAATAAATGTCACAGTAAACATGTATATCAAAAAATGTATTTGTTCAAAATCCTGTAGAAAAGTAGAACTTAATAGAATTTTAGTGATTTCGCTTCTAAGTAGTTGCCCAGCATAACTACTAATATATTTGATTTCTGACTTCTAGGACGCTAAGGAGCGGCCATTTTTGTGGTACCCATAACCAAAATAAATGTCACAGTAAACATGTATATCAAAAAATGTATTTGTTCAAAATCCTGTAGAAAAGTAGAACTTAATAGAATTTTAGTGATTTCGCTTCTAAGTAGTTGCTCAGCATAACTACTAATATATCTGATTTCTGACTTCTAGGACGCTAAGGAGCGGCCATTTTTGTGGTACCCATAACCAAAATAAATGTCACAGTAAACATGTATATCAAAAAATGTATTTGTTCAAAATCCTGTAGAAAAGTAGAACTTAATAGAATTTTAGTGATTTCGCTTCTAAGTAGTTGCCCAGCATAACTACTAATATATCTGATTTCTGACTTCTAGGACGCTAAGGAGCGGCCATTTTTGTGGTACCCTTAACCAAAATAAATGTCACAGTAAACATGCATATCAAAAAATGTATTTGTTCAAAATCCTGTAGAAAAGTAGCACTCAATAGAATTTTAGTTATTTCGCTTCTAAGTAGTTGCTCAGTATAACTACTAATATATCTGATTTCTGACTTCTAGGACGCTAAGGAGCGGCCATTTTTGTGGTACTCTTAACCAAAATAAATGTCACAGTAAACATGTATATCAAAAAATGTATTTGTTCAAAATCCTGTAGAAAAGTAGAACTTAATAGAATTTTAGTGATTTCGCTTCTAAGTAGTTGCTCAGCATAACTACTAGTATATCTGATTTCTGACTTCTAGGACGCTAAGGAGCGGCCATTTTTGTGGTACCCTTAACCAAAATAAATGTCACAGTAAACATGCATATCAAAAAATGTATTTGTTCAAAATCCTGTAGAAAAGTAGAACTTAATAGACTTTTAGTGATTTCGCTTCTAAGTAGTTGCCCAGCATAACTACTAATATATTTGATTTCTGACTTCTAGGACGCTAAGGAGAGGCCATTTTTGTGGTACCTTTAACCAAAATAAACGTCACAGTAAACATGCTTATCAAAAAATGTATTTGTTCAAAATCCTGTAGAAAAGTAGAACTTAATAGAATTTTAGTGATTTCGCTTCTAAGTAGTTGCCCAGCATAACTACTAATATATTTGATTTCTGACTTCTAGGACGCTAAGGAGAGGCCATTTTTGTGGTACCTTTAACCAAAATAAACGTCACAGTAAACATGCTTATCAAAAAATGTATTTGTTCAAAATCCTGTAGAAAAGTAGAACTTAATAGAATTTTAGTGATTTCGCTTCTAAGTAGTTGCCCAGCATAACTACTAATATATTTGATTTCTGACTTCTAGGACGCTAAGGAGCGGCCATTTTTGTGGTACCCTTAACCAAAATAAATGTCACAGTAAACATGCATATCAAAAAATGTATTTGTTCAAAATCCTGTAGAAAAGTAGAACTTAATAGAATTTTAGTGATTTCGCTTCTAAGTAGTTGCCCAGCATAACTACTAATATATTTGATTTCTGACTTCTAGGACGCTAAGGAGCGGCCATTTTTGTGGTACCCTTAACCAAAATAAATGTCACAGTAAACATGCATATCAAAAAATGTATTTGTTCAAAATCCTGTAGAAAAGTAGAAATTAATAGAATTTTAGTGATTTCGCTTCTAAGTAGTTGCTCAGCATAACTACTAGTATATCTGATTTCTGACTTCTAGGACGCTAAGGAGCGGCCATTTTTGTGGTACCCTTAACCAAAATAAATGTCACAGTAAACATGCATATCAAAAAATGTATTTGTTCAAAATCCTGTAGAAAAGTAGAACTTAATAGACTTTTAGTGATTTCGCTTCTAAGTAGTTGCCCAGCATAACTACTAATATATTTGATTTCTGACTTCTAGGACGCTAAGGAGAGGCCATTTTTGTGGTACCTTTAACCAAAATAAACGTCACAGTAAACATGCTTATCAAAAAATGTATTTGTTCAAAATCCTGTAGAAAAGTAGAACTTAATAGAATTTTAGTGATTTCGCTTCTAAGTAGTTGCCCAGCATAACTACTAATATATTTGATTTCTGACTTCTAGGACGCTAAGGAGAGGCCATTTTTGTGGTACCTTTAACCAAAATAAACGTCACAGTAAACATGCTTATCAAAAAATGTATTTGTTCAAAATCCTGTAGAAAAGTAGAACTTAATAGAATTTTAGTGATTTCGCTTCTAAGTAGTTGCCCAGCATAACTACTAATATATTTGATTTCTGACTTCTAGGACGCTAAGGAGAGGCCATTTTTGTGGTACCTTTAACCAAAATAAACGTCACAGTAAACATGCTTATCAAAAAATGTATTTGTTCAAAATCCTGTAGAAAAGTAGAACTTAATAGAATTTTAGTGATTTCGCTTCTAAGTAGTTGCCCAGCATAACTACTAATATATTTGATTTCTGACTTCTAGGACGCTAAGGAGCGGCCATTTTTGTGGTACCCTTAACCAAAATAAATGTCACAGTAAACATGCATATCAAAAAATGTATTTGTTCAAAATCCTGTAGAAAAGTAGAACTTAATAGAATTTTAGTGATTTCGCTTCTAAGTAGTTGCTCAGCATAACTACTAATATATCTGATTTCTGACTTCTAGGACGCTAAGGAGCGGCCATTTTTGTGGTACCCTTAACCAAAATAAATGTCACAGTAAACATGCATATCAAAAAATGTATTTGTTCAAAATCCTGTAGAAAAGTAGCACTTAATAGAATTTTAGTTATTTCGCTTCTAAGTAGTTGCTCAGCATAACTACTAATATATCTGATTTCTGACTTCTAGGACGCTAAGGAGCGGCCATTTTTGTGGTACCCATAACCAAAATAAATGTCACAGTAAACATGTATATCAAAAAATGTATTTGTTCAAAATCCTGTAGAAAAGTAGAACTTAATAGAATTTTAGTGATTTCGCTTCTAAGTAGTTGCTCAGCATAACTACTAGTATATCTGATTTCTGACTTCTAGGACGCTAAGGAGCGGCCATTTTTGTGGTACCCTTAACCAAAATAAATGTCACAGTAAACATGCATATCAAAAAATGTATTTGTTCAAAATCCTGTAGAAAAGTAGAACTTAATAGACTTTTAGTGATTTCGCTTCTAAGTAGTTGCCCAGCATAACTACTAATATATTTGATTTCTGACTTCTAGGACGCTAAGGAGAGGCCATTTTTGTGGTACCTTTAACCAAAATAAACGTCACAGTAAACATGCTTATCAAAAAATGTATTTGTTCAAAATCCTGTAGAAAAGTAGAACTTAATAGAATTTTAGTGATTTCGCTTCTAAGTAGTTGCCCAGCATAACTACTAATATATTTGATTTCTGACTTCTAGGACGCTAAGGAGAGGCCATTTTTGTGGTACCTTTAACCAAAATAAACGTCACAGTAAACATGCTTATCAAAAAATGTATTTGTTCAAAATCCTGTAGAAAAGTAGAACTTAATAGAATTTTAGTGATTTCGCTTCTAAGTAGTTGCCCAGCATAACTACTAATATATTTGATTTCTGACTTCTAGGACGCTAAGGAGCGGCCATTTTTGTGGTACCCATAACCAAAATAAATGTCACAGTAAACATGTATATCAAAAAATGTATTTGTTCAAAATCCTGTAGAAAAGTAGAACTTAATAGAATTTTAGTGATTTCGCTTCTAAGTAGTTGCTCAGCATAACTACTAATATATCTGATTTCTGACTTCTAGGACGCTAAGGAGCGGCCATTTTTGTGGTACCCATAACCAAAATAAATGTCACAGTAAACATGTATATCAAAAAATGTATTTGTTCAAAATCCTGTAGAAAAGTAGAACTTAATAGAATTTTAGTGATTTCGCTTCTAAGTAGTTGCCCAGCATAACTACTAATATATCTGATTTCTGACTTCTAGGACGCTAAGGAGCGGCCATTTTTGTGGTACCCTTAACCAAAATAAATGTCACAGTAAACATGCATATCAAAAAATGTATTTGTTCAAAATCCTGTAGAAAAGTAGCACTCAATAGAATTTTAGTTATTTCGCTTCTAAGTAGTTGCTCAGTATAACTACTAATATATCTGATTTCTGACTTCTAGGACGCTAAGGAGCGGCCATTTTTGTGGTACTCTTAACCAAAATAAATGTCACAGTAAACATGTATATCAAAAAATGTATTTGTTCAAAATCCTGTAGAAAAGTAGAACTTAATAGAATTTTAGTGATTTCGCTTCTAAGTAGTTGCTCAGCATAACTACTAGTATATCTGATTTCTGACTTCTAGGACGCTAAGGAGCGGCCATTTTTGTGGTACCCTTAACCAAAATAAATGTCACAGTAAACATGCATATCAAAAAATGTATTTGTTCAAAATCCTGTAGAAAAGTAGAACTTAATAGACTTTTAGTGATTTCGCTTCTAAGTAGTTGCCCAGCATAACTACTAATATATTTGATTTCTGACTTCTAGGACGCTAAGGAGAGGCCATTTTTGTGGTACCTTTAACCAAAATAAACGTCACAGTAAACATGCTTATCAAAAAATGTATTTGTTCAAAATCCTGTAGAAAAGTAGAACTTAATAGAATTTTAGTGATTTCGCTTCTAAGTAGTTGCCCAGCATAACTACTAATATATTTGATTTCTGACTTCTAGGACGCTAAGGAGAGGCCATTTTTGTGGTACCTTTAACCAAAATAAACGTCACAGTAAACATGCTTATCAAAAAATGTATTTGTTCAAAATCCTGTAGAAAAGTAGAACTTAATAGAATTTTAGTGATTTCGCTTCTAAGTAGTTGCCCAGCATAACTACTAATATATTTGATTTCTGACTTCTAGGACGCTAAGGAGAGGCCATTTTTGTGGTACCTTTAACCAAAATAAACGTCACAGTAAACATGCTTATCAAAAAATGTATTTGTTCAAAATCCTGTAGAAAAGTAGAACTTAATAGAATTTTAGTGATTTCGCTTCTAAGTAGTTGCCCAGCATAACTACTAATATATTTGATTTCTGACTTCTAGGACGCTAAGGAGCGGCCATTTTTGTGGTACCCATAACCAAAATAAATGTCACAGTAAACATGTATATCAAAAAATGTATTTGTTCAAAATCCTGTAGAAAAGTAGAACTTAATAGAATTTTAGTGATTTCGCTTCTAAGTAGTTGCTCAGCATAACTACTAATATATCTGATTTCTGACTTCTAGGACGCTAAGGAGCGGCCATTTTTGTGGTACAAATAACCAAAATAAATGTCACAGTAAACATGTATATCAAAAAATGTATTTGTTCAAAATCCTGTAGAAAAGTAGAACTTAATAGAATTTTAGTGATTTCGCTTCTAAGTAGTTGCTCAGCATAACTACTAATATATCTGATTTCTGACTTCTAGGACGCTAAGGAGCGGCCATTTTTGTGGTACCCTTAACCAAAATAAATGTCACAGTAAACATGCATATCAAAAAATGTATTTGTTCAAAATCCTGTAGAAAAGTAGAACTTAATAGAATTTTAGTGATTTCGCTTCTAAGTAGTTGCTCAGCATAACTACTAATATATCTGATTTCTGACTTCTAGGACGCTAAGGAGCGGCCATTTTTGTGGTACCCTTAACCAAAATAAATGTCACAGTAAACATGCATATCAAAAAATGTATTTGTTCAAAATCCTGTAGAAAAGTAGAACTTAATAGAATTTTAGTGATTTCGCTTCTAAGTAGTTGCTCAGCATAACTACTAATATATCTGATTTCTGACTTCTAGGACGCTAAGGAGCGGCCATTTTTGTGGTATTCTTAACCAAAATAAATGTCACAGTAAACATGTATATCAAAAAATGTATTTGTTCAAAATCCTGTAGAAAAGTAGAACTTAATAGAATTGTAGTTATTTCGCTTCTAAGTAGTTGCTCAGCATAACTACTAATATATCTGATTTCTGACTTCTAGGACGCTAAGGAGCGGCCATTTTTGTGGTACCCTTAACCAAAATAAATGTCACAGTAAACATGCTTATAAAAAAATGTATTTGTTCAAAATCCTGTAGAAAAGTAGAACTTAATAGAATTTTAGTGATTTCGCTTCTAAGTAATTGGTCAGCATAACTACTAATATATTTGATTTCTGCCATCTAGGACGCTAAGGAGCGGCCATTTTTGTGGTACCTTTAACCAAAATAAACGTCACAGTAAACACGCATATCAAAAAATGTATTTGTTCAAAATCCAGTAGAAAAGTAGAACTTAATAGAATTTTAGTTATTTCGCTTCTAAGTAGTTGCTCAGCATAACTACTAATATATCTGATTTCTGACTTCTAGGACGCTAAGGAGCGGCCATTTTTGTGGTACCCTTAACCAAAATAAATGTCACAGTAAACATGCATATCAAAAAATGTATTTGTTCAAAATCCTGTAGAAAAGTAGAACTTAATAGAATTTTAGTGATTTCGCTTCTAAGTAGTTGCTCAGCATAACTACTAATATATCTGATTTCTGACTTCTAGGACGCTAAGGAGCGGCCATTTTTGTGGTACCCATAACCAAAATAAATGTCACAGTAAACATGTATATCAAAAAATGTATTTGTTCAAAATCCTGTAGAAAAGTAGAACTTAATAGAATTTTAGTGATTTCGCTTCTAAGTAGTTGCCCAGCATAACTACTAATATATTTGATTTCTGACTTCTAGGACGCTAAGGAGCGGCCATTTTTGTGGTACCCTTAACCAAAATAAATGTCACAGTAAACATGCATATCAAAAAATGTATTTGTTCAAAATCCTGTAGAAAAGTAGAACTTAATAGAATTTTAGTGATTTCGCTTCTAAGTAGTTGCTCAGCATAACTACTAATATATTTGATTTCTGACTTCTAGGACGCTAAGGAGCGGCCATTTTTGTGGTATTCTTAACCAAAATAAATGTCACAGTAAACATGTATATCAAAAAATGTATTTGTTCAAAATCCTGTAGAAAAGTAGAACTTAATAGAATTGTAGTTATTTCGCTTCTAAGTAGTTGCTCAGCATAACTACTAATATATCTGATTTCTGACTTCTAGGACGCTAAGGAGCGGCCATTTTTGTGGTACCCTTAACCAAAATAAATGTCACAGTAAACATGCTTATAAAAAAATGTATTTGTTCAAAATCCTGTAGAAAAGTAGAACTTA
This sequence comes from Taphrorychus bicolor, assembly GCA_951812265.1. Lineage (NCBI taxonomy): Eukaryota > Metazoa > Arthropoda > Insecta > Coleoptera > Curculionidae > Taphrorychus > Taphrorychus bicolor. The sequence continues at coordinate 44,605,847 of OX638304.1, read as the reverse complement.
ATAGAATTTTAGTGATTTCGCTTCTAAGTAGTTGCCCAGCATAACTACTAATATATTTGATTTCTGACTTCTAGGACGCTAAGGAGCGGCCATTTTTGTGGTACCCTTAACCAAAATAAATGTCACAGTAAACATGCATATCAAAAAATGTATTTGTTCAAAATCCTGTAGAAAAGTAGAACTTAATAGAATTTTAGTGATTTCGCTTCTAAGTAGTTGCCCAGCATAACTACTAATATATTTGATTTCTGACTTCTAGGACGCTAAGGAGCGGCCATTTTTGTGGTACCCTTAACCAAAATAAATGTCACAGTAAACATGTATATCAAAAAATGTATTTGTTCAAAATCCTGTAGAAAAGTAGAACTTAATAGAATTTTAGTGATTTCGCTTCTAAGTAGTTGCTCAGCATAACTACTAATATATCTGATTTCTGACTTCTAGGACGCTAAGGAGCGGCCATTTTTGTGGTACCCTTAACCAAAATAAATGTCACAGTAAACATGCATATCAAAAAATGTATTTGTTCAAAATCCTGTAGAAAAGTAGAACTTAATAGAATTGTAGTTATTTCGCTTCTAAGTAGTTGCTCAGCATAACTACTAATATATCTGATTTCTGACTTCTAGGACGCTAAGGAGCGGCCATTTTTGTGGTACCCTTAACCAAAATAAATGTCACAGTAAACATGCATATCAAAAAATGTATTTGTTCAAAATCCTGTAGAAAAGTAGAACTTAATAGAATTTTAGTGATTTCGCTTCTAAGTAGTTGCTCAGCATAACTACTAATATATCTGATTTCTGACTTCTAGGACGCTAAGGAGCGGCCATTTTTGTGGTATTCTTAACCAAAATAAATGTCACAGTAAACATGTATATCAAAAAATGTATTTGTTCAAAATCCTGTAGAAAAGTAGAACTTAATAGAATTTTAGTGATTTCGCTTCTAAGTAGTTGCTCAGCATAACTACTAATATATCTGATTTCTGACTTCTAGGACGCTAAGGAGCGGCCATTTTTGTGGTATTCTTAACCAAAATAAATGTCACAGTAAACATGTATATCAAAAAATGTATTTGTTCAAAATCCTGTAGAAAAGTAGAACTTAATAGAATTGTAGTTATTTCGCTTCTAAGTAGTTGCTCAGCATAACTACTAATATATCTGATTTCTGACTTCTAGGACGCTAAGGAGCGGCCATTTTTGTGGTACCCTTAACCAAAATAAATGTCACAGTAAACATGCTTATAAAAAAATGTATTTGTTCAAAATCCTGTAGAAAAGTAGAACTTAATAGAATTTTAGTGATTTCGCTTCTAAGTAGTTGCTCAGCATAACTACTAATATATCTGATTTCTGACTTCTAGGACGCTAAGGAGCGGCCATTTTTGTGGTACCCTTAACCAAAATAAATGTCACAGTAAACATGCATATCAAAAAATGTATTTGTTCAAAATCCTGTAGAAAAGTAGAACTTAATAGAATTTTAGTGATTTCGCTTCTAAGTAGTTGCTCAGCATAACTACTAATATATCTGATTTCTGACTTCTAGGACGCTAAGGAGCGGCCATTTTTGTGGTACCCTTAACCAAAATAAATGTCACAGTAAACATGCATATCAAAAAATGTATTTGTTCAAAATCCTGTAGAAAAGTAGCACTTAATAGAATTTTAGTTATTTCGCTTCTAAGTAGTTGCTCAGCATAACTACTAATATATCTGATTTCTGACTTCTAGGACGCTAAGGAGCGGCCATTTTTGTGGTACCCATAACCAAAATAAATGTCACAGTAAACATGTATATCAAAAAATGTATTTGTTCAAAATCCTGTAGAAAAGTAGCACTCAATAGAATTTTAGTTATTTCGCTTCTAAGTAGTTGCTCAGTATAACTACTAATATATCTGATTTCTGACTTCTAGGACGCTAAGGAGCGGCCATTTTTGTGGTACTCTTAACCAAAATAAATGTCACAGTAAACATGTATATCAAAAAATGTATTTGTTCAAAATCCTGTAGAAAAGTAGAACTTAATAGAATTTTAGTGATTTCGCTTCTAAGTAGTTGCTCAGCATAACTACTAGTATATTTGATTTCTGACTTCTAGGACGCTAAGGAGCGGCCATTTTTGTGGTACCCTTAACCAAAATAAATGTCACAGTAAACATGCATATCAAAAAATGTATTTGTTCAAAATCCTGTAGAAAAGTAGAACTTAATAGACTTTTAGTGATTTCGCTTCTAAGTAGTTGCCCAGCATAACTACTAATATATTTGATTTCTGACTTCTAGGACGCTAAGGAGAGGCCATTTTTGTGGTACCTTTAACCAAAATAAACGTCACAGTAAACATGCTTATCAAAAAATGTATTTGTTCAAAATCCTGTAGAAAAGTAGAACTTAATAGAATTTTAGTGATTTCGCTTCTAAGTAGTTGCCCAGCATAACTACTAATATATTTGATTTCTGACTTCTAGGACGCTAAGGAGAGGCCATTTTTGTGGTACCTTTAACCAAAATAAACGTCACAGTAAACATGCTTATCAAAAAATGTATTTGTTCAAAATCCTGTAGAAAAGTAGAACTTAATAGAATTTTAGTGATTTCGCTTCTAAGTAGTTGCCCAGCATAACTACTAATATATTTGATTTCTGACTTCTAGGACGCTAAGGAGAGGCCATTTTTGTGGTACCTTTAACCAAAATAAACGTCACAGTAAACATGCTTATCAAAAAATGTATTTGTTCAAAATCCTGTAGAAAAGTAGAACTTAATAGAATTTTAGTGATTTCGCTTCTAAGTAGTTGCCCAGCATAACTACTAATATATTTGATTTCTGACTTCTAGGACGCTAAGGAGCGGCCATTTTTGTGGTACCCTTAACCAAAATAAATGTCACAGTAAACATGCATATCAAAAAATGTATTTGTTCAAAATCCTGTAGAAAAGTAGAACTTAATAGAATTTTAGTGATTTCGCTTCTAAGTAGTTGCTCAGCATAACTACTAATATATCTGATTTCTGACTTCTAGGACGCTAAGGAGCGGCCATTTTTGTGGTACCCATAACCAAAATAAATGTCACAGTAAACATGTATATCAAAAAATGTATTTGTTCAAAATCCTGTAGAAAAGTAGAACTTAATAGAATTTTAGTGATTTCGCTTCTAAGTAGTTGCCCAGCATAACTACTAATATATCTGATTTCTGACTTCTAGGACGCTAAGGAGCGGCCATTTTTGTGGTACCCTTAACCAAAATAAATGTCACAGTAAACATGCATATCAAAAAATGTATTTGTTCAAAATCCTGTAGAAAAGTAGCACTCAATAGAATTTTAGTTATTTCGCTTCTAAGTAGTTGCTCAGTATAACTACTAATATATCTGATTTCTGACTTCTAGGACGCTAAGGAGCGGCCATTTTTGTGGTACTCTTAACCAAAATAAATGTCACAGTAAACATGTATATCAAAAAATGTATTTGTTCAAAATCCTGTAGAAAAGTAGAACTTAATAGAATTTTAGTGATTTCGCTTCTAAGTAGTTGCTCAGCATAACTACTAGTATATCTGATTTCTGACTTCTAGGACGCTAAGGAGCGGCCATTTTTGTGGTACCCTTAACCAAAATAAATGTCACAGTAAACATGCATATCAAAAAATGTATTTGTTCAAAATCCTGTAGAAAAGTAGAACTTAATAGACTTTTAGTGATTTCGCTTCTAAGTAGTTGCCCAGCATAACTACTAATATATTTGATTTCTGACTTCTAGGACGCTAAGGAGAGGCCATTTTTGTGGTACCTTTAACCAAAATAAACGTCACAGTAAACATGCTTATCAAAAAATGTATTTGTTCAAAATCCTGTAGAAAAGTAGAACTTAATAGAATTTTAGTGATTTCGCTTCTAAGTAGTTGCCCAGCATAACTACTAATATATTTGATTTCTGACTTCTAGGACGCTAAGGAGAGGCCATTTTTGTGGTACCTTTAACCAAAATAAACGTCACAGTAAACATGCTTATCAAAAAATGTATTTGTTCAAAATCCTGTAGAAAAGTAGAACTTAATAGAATTTTAGTGATTTCGCTTCTAAGTAGTTGCCCAGCATAACTACTAATATATTTGATTTCTGACTTCTAGGACGCTAAGGAGAGGCCATTTTTGTGGTACCTTTAACCAAAATAAACGTCACAGTAAACATGCTTATCAAAAAATGTATTTGTTCAAAATCCTGTAGAAAAGTAGAACTTAATAGAATTTTAGTGATTTCGCTTCTAAGTAGTTGCCCAGCATAACTACTAATATATTTGATTTCTGACTTCTAGGACGCTAAGGAGCGGCCATTTTTGTGGTACCCATAACCAAAATAAATGTCACAGTAAACATGTATATCAAAAAATGTATTTGTTCAAAATCCTGTAGAAAAGTAGAACTTAATAGAATTTTAGTGATTTCGCTTCTAAGTAGTTGCTCAGCATAACTACTAATATATCTGATTTCTGACTTCTAGGACGCTAAGGAGCGGCCATTTTTGTGGTACCCATAACCAAAATAAATGTCACAGTAAACATGTATATCAAAAAATGTATTTGTTCAAAATCCTGTAGAAAAGTAGAACTTAATAGAATTTTAGTGATTTCGCTTCTAAGTAGTTGCTCAGCATAACTACTAATATATCTGATTTCTGACTTCTAGGACGCTAAGGAGCGGCCATTTTTGTGGTACCCTTAACCAAAATAAATGTCACAGTAAACATGCATATCAAAAAATGTATTTGTTCAAAATCCTGTAGAAAAGTAGAACTTAATAGAATTTTAGTGATTTCGCTTCTAAGTAGTTGCTCAGCATAACTACTAATATATCTGATTTCTGACTTCTAGGACGCTAAGGAGCGGCCATTTTTGTGGTACCCTTAACCAAAATAAATGTCACAGTAAACATGCATATCAAAAAATGTATTTGTTCAAAATCCTGTAGAAAAGTAGAACTTAATAGAATTTTAGTGATTTCGCTTCTAAGTAGTTGCTCAGCATAACTACTAATATATCTGATTTCTGACTTCTAGGACGCTAAGGAGCGGCCATTTTTGTGGTATTCTTAACCAAAATAAATGTCACAGTAAACATGTATATCAAAAAATGTATTTGTTCAAAATCCTGTAGAAAAGTAGAACTTAATAGAATTGTAGTTATTTCGCTTCTAAGTAGTTGCTCAGCATAACTACTAATATATCTGATTTCTGACTTCTAGGACGCTAAGGAGCGGCCATTTTTGTGGTACCCTTAACCAAAATAAATGTCACAGTAAACATGCTTATAAAAAAATGTATTTGTTCAAAATCCTGTAGAAAAGTAGAACTTAATAGAATTTTAGTGATTTCGCTTCTAAGTAATTGGTCAGCATAACTACTAATATATTTGATTTCTGCCATCTAGGACGCTAAGGAGCGGCCATTTTTGTGGTACCTTTAACCAAAATAAACGTCACAGTAAACACGCATATCAAAAAATGTATTTGTTCAAAATCCAGTAGAAAAGTAGAACTTAATAGAATTTTAGTTATTTCGCTTCTAAGTAGTTGCTCAGCATAACTACTAATATATTTGATTTCTGACTTCTAGGACGCTAAGGAGCGGCCATTTTTGTGGTACCCTTAACCAAAATAAATGTCACAGTAAACATGCATATCAAAAAATGTATTTGTTCAAAATCCTGTAGAAAAGTAGAACTTAATAGAATTTTAGTGATTTCGCTTCTAAGTAGTTGCCCAGCATAACTACTAATATATTTGATTTCTGACTTCTAGGACGCTAAGGAGCGGCCATTTTTGTGGTACCTTTAACCAAAATAAATGTCACAGTAAACATGCATATCAAAAAATGTATTTGTTCAAAATCCTGTAGAAAAGTAGAACTTAATAGAATTTTAGTGATTTCGCTTCTAAGTAGTTGCCCAGCATAACTACTAATATATTTGATTTCTGACTTCTAGGACGCTAAGGAGCGGCCATTTTTGTGGTACCCTTAACCAAAATAAATGTCACAGTAAACATGCATATCAAAAAATGTATTTGTTCAAAATCCTGTAGAAAAGTAGAACTTAATAGAATTTTAGTGATTTCGCTTCTAAGTAGTTGCTCAGCATAACTACTAATATATCTGATTTCTGACTTCTAGGACGCTAAGGAGCGGCCATTTTTGTGGTACCCTTAACCAAAATAAATGTCACAGTAAACATGTATATCAAAAAATGTATTTGTTCAAAATCCTGTAGAAAAGTAGAACTTAATAGAATTTTAGTGATTTCGCTTCTAAGTAGTTGCTCAGCATAACTACTAATATATCTGATTTCTGACTTCTAGGACGCTAAGGAGCGGCCATTTTTGTGGTACCCTTAACCAAAATAAATGTCACAGTAAACATGCATATCAAAAAATGTATTTGTTCAAAATCCTGTAGAAAAGTAGAACTTAATAGAATTTTAGTGATTTCGCTTCTAAGTAGTTGCTCAGCATAACTACTAATATATCTGATTTCTGACTTCTAGGACGCTAAGGAGCGGCCATTTTTGTGGTATTCTTAACCAAAATAAATGTCACAGTAAACATGTATATCAAAAAATGTATTTGTTCAAAATCCTGTAGAAAAGTAGAACTTAATAGAATTGTAGTTATTTCGCTTCTAAGTAGTTGCTCAGCATAACTACTAATATATCTGATTTCTGACTTCTAGGACGCTAAGGAGCGGCCATTTTTGTGGTACCCTTAACCAAAATAAATGTCACAGTAAACATGCTTATAAAAAAATGTATTTGTTCAAAATCCTGTAGAAAAGTAGAACTTAATAGAATTTTAGTGATTTCGCTTCTAAGTAATTGGTCAGCATAACTACTAATATATTTGATTTCTGCCATCTAGGACGCTAAGGAGCGGCCATTTTTGTGGTACCTTTAACCAAAATAAACGTCACAGTAAACACGCATATCAAAAAATGTATTTGTTCAAAATCCAGTAGAAAAGTAGAACTTAATAGAATTTTAGTTATTTCGCTTCTAAGTAGTTGCTCAGCATAACTACTAATATATTTGATTTCTGACATCTAGGACGCTAAGAAGCAGCCATTTTTGTGGTACCTTTAACCAAAATAAACGTCACAGTAAACATGCATATCAAAAAATGTATTTGTTCAAAATCCTGTAGAAAAGTAGAACTTAATAGAATTTTAGTTATTTCGCTTCTAAGTAGTTGCCCAGCATAACTACTAATATATTTGATTTCTGACATCTAGGACGCTAAGGAGCGGCCATTTTTGTGGTACCCTTAACCAAAATAAATGTCACAGTAAACATGCATATCAAAAAATGTATTTGTTCAAAATCCTGTAGAAAAGTAGAACTTAATAGAATTTTAGTGATTTCGCTTCTAAGTAGTTGCCCAGCATAACTACTAATATATTTGATTTCTGACTTCTAGGACGCTAAGGAGCGGCCATTTTTGTGGTACCCTTAACCAAAATAAATGTCACAGTAAACATGCATATCAAAAAATGCATTTGTTCAAAATCCTGTAGAAAAGTAGAACTTAATAGAATTTTAGTGATTTCGCTTCTAAGTAGTTGCTCAGCATAACTACTAATATATCTGATTTCTGACTTCTAGGACGCTAAGGAGCGGCCATTTTTGTGGTACCCTTAACCAAAATAAATGTCACAGTAAACATGCATATCAAAAAATGTATTTGTTCAAAATCCTGTAGAAAAGTAGAACTTAATAGAATTTTAGTGATTTCGCTTCTAAGTAGTTGCTCAGCATAACTACTAATATATCTGATTTCTGACTTCTAGGACGCTAAGGAGCGGCCATTTTTGTGGTACCCTTAACCAAAATAAATGTCACAGTAAACATGCATATCAAAAAATGTATTTGTTCAAAATCCTGTAGAAAAGTAGAACTTAATAGAATTTTAGTGATTTCGCTTCTAAGTAGTTGCTCAGCATAACTACTAATATATCTGATTTCTGACTTCTAGGACGCTAAGGAGCGGCCATTTTTGTGGTACCCTTAACCAAAATAAATGTCACAGTAAACATGCATATCAAAAAATGTATTTGTTCAAAATCCTGTAGAAAAGTAGAACTTAATAGAATTTTAGTGATTTCGCTTCTAAGTAGTTGCTCAGCATAACTACTAATATATCTGATTTCTGACTTCTAGGACGCTAAGGAGCGGCCATTTTTGTGGTACCCTTAACCAAAATAAATGTCACAGTAAACATGCATATCAAAAAATGTATTTGTTCAAAATCCTGTAGAAAAGTAGAACTTAATAGAATTTTAGTGATTTCGCTTCTAAGTAGTTGCTCAGCATAACTACTAATATATCTGATTTCTGACTTCTAGGACGCTAAGGAGCGGCCATTTTTGTGGTACCCTTAACCAAAATAAATGTCACAGTAAACATGCATATCAAAAAATGTATTTGTTCAAAATCCTGTAGAAAAGTAGAACTTAATAGAATTTTAGTGATTTCGCTTCTAAGTAGTTGCTCAGCATAACTACTAATATATCTGATTTCTGACTTCTAGGACGCTAAGGAGCGGCCATTTTTGTGGTATTCTTAACCAAAATAAATGTCACAGTAAACATGCATATCAAAAAATGTATTTGTTCAAAATCCTGTAGAAAAGTAGAACTTAATAGACTTTTAGTGATTTCGCTTCTAAGTAGTTGCCCAGCATAACTACTAATATATTTGATTTCTGACTTCTAGGACGCTAAGGAGAGGCCATTTTTGTGGTACCTTTAACCAAAATAAACGTCACAGTAAACATGCTTATCAAAAAATGTATTTGTTCAAAATCCTGTAGAAAAGTAGAACTTAATAGAATTTTAGTGATTTCGCTTCTAAGTAGTTGCCCAGCATAACTACTAATATATTTGATTTCTGACTTCTAGGACGCTAAGGAGAGGCCATTTTTGTGGTACCTTTAACCAAAATAAACGTCACAGTAAACATGCTTATCAAAAAATGTATTTGTTCAAAATCCTGTAGAAAAGTAGAACTTAATAGAATTTTAGTGATTTCGCTTCTAAGTAGTTGCCCAGCATAACTACTAATATATTTGATTTCTGACTTCTAGGACGCTAAGGAGAGGCCATTTTTGTGGTACCTTTAACCAAAATAAACGTCACAGTAAACATGCTTATCAAAAAATGTATTTGTTCAAAATCCTGTAGAAAAGTAGAACTTAATAGAATTTTAGTGATTTCGCTTCTAAGTAGTTGCTCAGCATAACTACTAATATATCTGATTTCTGACTTCTAGGACGCTAAGGAGCGGCCATTTTTGTGGTACCCATAACCAAAATAAATGTCACAGTAAACATGTATATCAAAAAATGTATTTGTTCAAAATCCTGTAGAAAAGTAGAACTTAATAGAATTTTAGTGATTTCGCTTCTAAGTAGTTGCCCAGCATAACTACTAATATATCTGATTTCTGACTTCTAGGACGCTAAGGAGCGGCCATTTTTGTGGTACCCTTAACCAAAATAAATGTCACAGTAAACATGCATATCAAAAAATGTATTTGTTCAAAATCCTGTAGAAAAGTAGCACTCAATAGAATTTTAGTTATTTCGCTTCTAAGTAGTTGCTCAGTATAACTACTAATATATCTGATTTCTGACTTCTAGGACGCTAAGGAGCGGCCATTTTTGTGGTACTCTTAACCAAAATAAATGTCACAGTAAACATGTATATCAAAAAATGTATTTGTTCAAAATCCTGTAGAAAAGTAGAACTTAATAGAATTTTAGTGATTTCGCTTCTAAGTAGTTGCTCAGCATAACTACTAGTATATCTGATTTCTGACTTCTAGGACGCTAAGGAGCGGCCATTTTTGTGGTACCCTTAACCAAAATAAATGTCACAGTAAACATGCATATCAAAAAATGTATTTGTTCAAAATCCTGTAGAAAAGTAGAACTTAATAGACTTTTAGTGATTTCGCTTCTAAGTAGTTGCCCAGCATAACTACTAATATATTTGATTTCTGACTTCTAGGACGCTAAGGAGAGGCCATTTTTGTGGTACCTTTAACCAAAATAAACGTCACAGTAAACATGCTTATCAAAAAATGTATTTGTTCAAAATCCTGTAGAAAAGTAGAACTTAATAGAATTTTAGTGATTTCGCTTCTAAGTAGTTGCCCAGCATAACTACTAATATATTTGATTTCTGACTTCTAGGACGCTAAGGAGAGGCCATTTTTGTGGTACCTTTAACCAAAATAAACGTCACAGTAAACATGCTTATCAAAAAATGTATTTGTTCAAAATCCTGTAGAAAAGTAGAACTTAATAGAATTTTAGTGATTTCGCTTCTAAGTAGTTGCCCAGCATAACTACTAATATATTTGATTTCTGACTTCTAGGACGCTAAGGAGAGGCCATTTTTGTGGTACCTTTAACCAAAATAAACGTCACAGTAAACATGCTTATCAAAAAATGTATTTGTTCAAAATCCTGTAGAAAAGTAGAACTTAATAGAATTTTAGTGATTTCGCTTCTAAGTAGTTGCCCAGCATAACTACTAATATATTTGATTTCTGACTTCTAGGACGCTAAGGAGCGGCCATTTTTGTGGTACCCATAACCAAAATAAATGTCACAGTAAACATGTATATCAAAAAATGTATTTGTTCAAAATCCTGTAGAAAAGTAGAACTTAATAGAATTTTAGTGATTTCGCTTCTAAGTAGTTGCTCAGCATAACTACTAATATATCTGATTTCTGACTTCTAGGACGCTAAGGAGCGGCCATTTTTGTGGTACCCATAACCAAAATAAATGTCACAGTAAACATGTATATCAAAAAATGTATTTGTTCAAAATCCTGTAGAAAAGTAGAACTTAATAGAATTTTAGTGATTTCGCTTCTAAGTAGTTGCTCAGCATAACTACTAATATATCTGATTTCTGACTTCTAGGACGCTAAGGAGCGGCCATTTTTGTGGTACCCTTAACCAAAATAAATGTCACAGTAAACATGCATATCAAAAAATGTATTTGTTCAAAATCCTGTAGAAAAGTAGAACTTAATAGAATTTTAGTGATTTCGCTTCTAAGTAGTTGCTCAGCATAACTACTAATATATCTGATTTCTGACTTCTAGGACGCTAAGGAGCGGCCATTTTTGTGGTATTCTTAACCAAAATAAATGTCACAGTAAACATGTATATCAAAAAATGTATTTGTTCAAAATCCTGTAGAAAAGTAGAACTTAATAGAATTGTAGTTATTTCGCTTCTAAGTAGTTGCTCAGCATAACTACTAATATATCTGATTTCTGACTTCTAGGACGCTAAGGAGCGGCCATTTTTGTGGTATTCTTAACCAAAATAAACGTCACAGTAAACACGCATATCAAAAAATGTATTTGTTCAAAATCCAGTAGAAAAGTAGAACTTAATAGAATTTTAGTTATTTCGCTTCTAAGTAGTTGCTCAGCATAACTACTAATATATTTGATTTCTGACATCTAGGACGCTAAGAAGCAGCCATTTTTGTGGTACCTTTAACCAAAATAAACGTCACAGTAAACATGCATATCAAAAAATGTATTTGTTCAAAATCCTGTAGAAAAGTAGAACTTAATAGAATTTTAGTTATTTCGCTTCTAAGTAGTTGCCCAGCATAACTACTAATATATTTGATTTCTGACATCTAGGACGCTAAGGAGCGGCCATTTTTGTGGTACCCTTAACCAAAATAAATGTCACAGTAAACATGCATATCAAAAAATGTATTTGTTCAAAATCCTGTAGAAAAGTAGAACTTAATAGAATTTTAGTGATTTCGCTTCTAAGTAGTTGCCCAGCATAACTACTAATATATTTGATTTCTGACTTCTAGGACGCTAAGGAGCGGCCATTTTTGTGGTACCCTTAACCAAAATAAATGTCACAGTAAACATGCATATCAAAAAATGCATTTGTTCAAAATCCTGTAGAAAAGTAGAACTTAATAGAATTTTAGTGATTTCGCTTCTAAGTAGTTGCCCAGCATAACTACTAATATATTTGATTTCTGACTTCTAGGACGCTAAGGAGAGGCCATTTTTGTGGTACCTTTAACCAAAATAAACGTCACAGTAAACATGCTTATCAAAAAATGTATTTGTTCAAAATCCTGTAGAAAAGTAGAACTTAATAGAATTTTAGTGATTTCGCTTCTAAGTAGTTGCCCAGCATAACTACTAATATATTTGATTTCTGACTTCTAGGACGCTAAGGAGAGGCCATTTTTGTGGTACCTTTAACCAAAATAAACGTCACAGTAAACATGCTTATCAAAAAATGTATTTGTTCAAAATCCTGTAGAAAAGTAGAACTTAATAGAATTTTAGTGATTTCGCTTCTAAGTAGTTGCCCAGCATAACTACTAATATATTTGATTTCTGACTTCTAGGACGCTAAGGAGCGGCCATTTTTGTGGTACCCATAACCAAAATAAATGTCACAGTAAACATGTATATCAAAAAATGTATTTGTTCAAAATCCTGTAGAAAAGTAGAACTTAATAGAATTTTAGTGATTTCGCTTCTAAGTAGTTGCTCAGCATAACTACTAATATATCTGATTTCTGACTTCTAGGACGCTAAGGAGCGGCCATTTTTGTGGTACCCTTAACCAAAATAAATGTCACAGTAAACATGCATATCAAAAAATGTATTTGTTCAAAATCCTGTAGAAAAGTAGAACTTAATAGAATTTTAGTGATTTCGCTTCTAAGTAGTTGCTCAGCATAACTACTAATATATCTGATTTCTGACTTCTAGGACGCTAAGGAGCGGCCATTTTTGTGGTATTCTTAACCAAAATAAATGTCACAGTAAACATGTATATCAAAAAATGTATTTGTTCAAAATCCTGTAGAAAAGTAGAACTTAATAGAATTGTAGTTATTTCGCTTCTAAGTAGTTGCTCAGCATAACTACTAATATATCTGATTTCTGACTTCTAGGACGCTAAGGAGCGGCCATTTTTGTGGTATTCTTAACCAAAATAAACGTCACAGTAAACACGCATATCAAAAAATGTATTTGTTCAAAATCCAGTAGAAAAGTAGAACTTAATAGAATTTTAGTTATTTCGCTTCTAAGTAGTTGCTCAGCATAACTACTAATATATTTGATTTCTGACATCTAGGACGCTAAGAAGCAGCCATTTTTGTGGTACCTTTAACCAAAATAAACGTCACAGTAAACATGCATATCAAAAAATGTATTTGTTCAAAATCCTGTAGAAAAGTAGAACTTAATAGAATTTTAGTTATTTCGCTTCTAAGTAGTTGCCCAGCATAACTACTAATATATTTGATTTCTGACATCTAGGACGCTAAGGAGCGGCCATTTTTGTGGTACCCTTAACCAAAATAAATGTCACAGTAAACATGCATATCAAAAAATGTATTTGTTCAAAATCCTGTAGAAAAGTAGAACTTAATAGAATTTTAGTGATTTCGCTTCTAAGTAGTTGCCCAGCATAACTACTAATATATTTGATTTCTGACTTCTAGGACGCTAAGGAGCGGCCATTTTTGTGGTACCCTTAACCAAAATAAATGTCACAGTAAACATGCATATCAAAAAATGCATTTGTTCAAAATCCTGTAGAAAAGTAGAACTTAATAGAATTTTAGTGATTTCGCTTCTAAGTAGTTGCCCAGCATAACTACTAATATATTTGATTTCTGACTTCTAGGACGCTAAGGAGAGGCCATTTTTGTGGTACCTTTAACCAAAATAAACGTCACAGTAAACATGCTTATCAAAAAATGTATTTGTTCAAAATCCTGTAGAAAAGTAGAACTTAATAGAATTTTAGTGATTTCGCTTCTAAGTAGTTGCTCAGCATAACTACTAATATATTTGATTTCTGACTTCTAGGACGCTAAGGAGCGGCCATTTTTGTGGTACCCTTAACCAAAATAAATGTCACAGTAAACATGCATATCAAAAAATGTATTTGTTCAAAATCCTGTAGAAAAGTAGAACTTAATAGAATTTTAGTGATTTCGCTTCTAAGTAGTTGCCCAGCATAACTACTAATATATTTGATTTCTGACTTCTAGGACGCTAAGGAGCGGCCATTTTTGTGGTACCCTTAACCAAAATAAATGTCACAGTAAACATGCATATCAAAAAATGTATTTGTTCAAAATCCTGTAGAAAAGTAGAACTTAATAGAATTTTAGTGATTTCGCTTCTAAGTAGTTGCCCAGCATAACTACTAATATATTTGATTTCTGACTTCTAGGACGCTAAGGAGCGGCCATTTTTGTGGTACCCTTAACCAAAATAAATGTCACAGTAAACATGCATATCAAAAAATGTATTTGTTCAAAATCCTGTAGAAAAGTAGAACTTAATAGAATTTTAGTGATTTCGCTTCTAAGTAGTTGCTCAGCATAACTACTAATATATCTGATTTCTGACTTCTAGGACGCTAAGGAGCGGCCATTTTTGTGGTACCGTTAACCAAAATAAATGTCACAGTAAACATGTATATCAAAAAATGTATTTGTTCAAAATCCTGTAGAAAAGTAGAACTTAATAGAATTTTAGTGATTTCGCTTCTAAGTAGTTGCTCAGCATAACTACTAATATATCTGATTTCTGACTTCTAGGACGCTAAGGAGCGGCCATTTTTGTGGTACCCTTAACCAAAATAAATGTCACAGTAAACATGCATATCAAAAAATGTATTTGTTCAAAATCCTGTAGAAAAGTAGAACTTAATAGAATTTTAGTGATTTCGCTTCTAAGTAGTTGCTCAGCATAACTACTAATATATCTGATTTCTGACTTCTAGGACGCTAAGGAGCGGCCATTTTTGTGGTACCCTTAACCAAAATAAATGTCACAGTAAACATGCATATCAAAAAATGTATTTGTTCAAAATCCTGTAGAAAAGTAGAACTTAATAGAATTTTAGTGATTTCGCTTCTAAGTAGTTGCTCAGCATAACTACTAATATATCTGATTTCTGACTTCTAGGACGCTAAGGAGCGGCCATTTTTGTGGTATTCTTAACCAAAATAAATGTCACAGTAAACATGTATATCAAAAAATGTATTTGTTCAAAATCCTGTAGAAAAGTAGAACTTAATAGAATTGTAGTTATTTCGCTTCTAAGTAGTTGCTCAGCATAACTACTAATATATCTGATTTCTGACTTCTAGGACGCTAAGGAGCGGCCATTTTTGTGGTACCCTTAACCAAAATAAATGTCACAGTAAACATGCTTATAAAAAAATGTATTTGTTCAAAATCCTGTAGAAAAGTAGAACTTAATAGAATTTTAGTGATTTCGCTTCTAAGTAATTGGTCAGCATAACTACTAATATATTTGATTTCTGCCATCTAGGACGCTAAGGAGCGGCCATTTTTGTGGTACCTTTAACCAAAATAAACGTCACAGTAAACACGCATATCAAAAAATGTATTTGTTCAAAATCCAGTAGAAAAGTAGAACTTAATAGAATTTTAGTTATTTCGCTTCTAAGTAGTTGCTCAGCATAACTACTAATATATCTGATTTCTGACTTCTAGGACGCTAAGGAGCGGCCATTTTTGTGGTACCCTTAACCAAAATAAATGTCACAGTAAACATGCATATCAAAAAATGTATTTGTTCAAAATCCTGTAGAAAAGTAGAACTTAATAGAATTTTAGTGATTTCGCTTCTAAGTAATTGGTCAGCATAACTACTAATATATTTGATTTCTGACATCTAGGATGCTAAGGAGCGGCCATTTTTGTGGTACCTTTAACCAAAATAAACGTCACAGTAGACATGTACATCAAAAAATGTATTTGTTCAAAACCCTGTAGAAAAGGGTTAGACTTTTCGGGAGGCCCATAAGCCTTCAGGGTGCCTGCCACCACAAGGTGGCGTGAGATAAAAAAAAACATATTTTTTTCATAAATTACTGTAGAAAATTAGCAGTTAACACAATTTTAGTGACACTGAATTCAATCGGTCAGAAGTCAGACATCTGACTTCTGAACAAATTGGTGAAGGAAAATATCACCGCACCCAAAGAGCAGTACTCTCCAGCTTTAGAATATTCAGAGCATAGACCTTGAATTAGTACAAACCCAAAAACAGAGACAACCTTATTAGAGTTCGTAATGTAAAACGAGATGGAGTAGAAAAAGAATGTTGAACATTTGGCAATAGAAGCTATTCTAATCTGTATGGCCATCTTGGTGTCTAGTAAGGTCTTTGGTTCCAAGTGCCCAAAATTACATTACAAAGTACATATTACAAGTAGGGGGTTTTCACTTGACAACTTCATCTAATTGGCTGTGAAAGGTCAAAAGAAAAAAATGAAAAACCAAACTCAATTTACTTTGATAATGTCACCATTTTCTGTCCAAAATCCGTAGCCTTCTAGATGACGTTAACACAAGGTATGTGATTGGCCTCCAACAAATGCGGTAATTAACCCGCTAACTTTAAATTCCGTTTCTCAGCACTTTTGCATTGCAACAGAAAACTATTAAAATCGGTTCACTTTCAGATAATTTGGATAGAAAAGAGGTTTTTTTGCAACATTTTGGCCCATCAAGTTTAGGATCCTGAGCAAGCGGCTTTTCTTTCTTGAAGTCCTGACTAGACGAATTTAGCGCTGAGGGTGGGCTGGAGGTCGAAACGCCTTGCCCTAATCTTCTGCTGGTGTTTTCTTCCGCTAATTACCTGTTTGTCAGAGCAGCATCACTTGGCAATGGAACTGAACCTGAACTAATCTGAAACTAACCTCTTCAAATTAACTTTCGTTATCAAGCTTGGAAAAGCAATTTAAAACCTGATTTCGTTTTCGTTTGAAGAGATATTTTCCCTTCTCTATTGGTTCCAAGACAAAGATAAAATACTACTTTATGTGGAAAGATAGGTTAAAAGATGTACATTTTGGTAGGTAACAAGTTGCATCGCCATGTTGGTATCTATTAGTTAAAGGTCTCTGATCTGAATTGGTTTAACATGCTTTTTAGGTTCACCGAGACGTCTCCTTCGCCAATTTGTTCAGAAGTCAGATATATCAGCAATGTTGACTAATTTGCAAACAAATTCACTAAAATTATATTAACTGCTGCAGTTATTTTTGAATAAATAGATTTGTGCGTTCATTAGAAAACGTCATCTAGAAGGCTATGAATTTTTGACACAAAAGGATGACAATTTTTTCATTTATACTCAGTGAGGGTTATTGATTTTCGAGGGAATGAAAGTGTTTCAGAGTCATTAATAATTCAAAGTGTAAACAATAATCAAGACACGAATTGAAAGTATAAAACATATTTATTTTACTGAACAAAATAGTACAAAATAATACTAATAGTCAGGGAAATAGCTTTGACCCTCAGTATTGCTGTGTCTTCTGTTGCCAGACATACGTCATTGGTCAAAGCTAAGATTCTTAAAGCACTAGTTGGGAAATAGTTCACTAATAGAATACTTCGCAAACACCCTGTTGATAAGGCTAAAAACGAAATCGCTGACCACTTGCTGGATGACTGGACTGAGCTCCTCAATAATGCTATCAATGTTTTGATTTATGATCTTATTAGTTTGATCGTTCAGTTCAGCGTTGTCGCCAAATAACCTCTCAAAAATGATACTAATTTTCTCTATATGAATATCTATCTTGTCCTTGTTCCATCTGACAAAGGTCTTGTTGTTCTTCTTGAAGGGAGTTCCTTTCAGGCTTAAGTGCGTTTGCACGTTTGCTAAAACATAAGTGGTTAAAACGAAGATATTTTATTAAGGTAGACTTACTGTAATTCCCATCAGCTGGTCCATTTCCATTCAAATTTAAGATTAATATCCTTCCTTTGATCTGGTAGTTAGACTTGATCCTTATACTCGGAAATCTGATAGTTATGTCAATATGGTAGCGGTCCAGATCAATGCTAAAATTGTCCAGTTTAAATGTATCAGCTCTGAAGAGCTAAAATACAAAACAAGAACAATCAAAACGTTGCTTATGAATAGTCTCTTTTAAAACCCTTAAAAATAATGAGATTAAAGCAACACAACTGATCATCGATGATTCCAGCTTACTTCTATGTGTCTAAAAGTTGCCTTGAAGTCGTTTCCCGATGACAGAGTCGCTTCCGGAATGACCAAGGGATCCAGGCTGGGAATAAAAAGTTCTGGAATGCCCTTTTTCATTCTGGGTCTCAATATCTCTACGTTGTCTACGACGCATTGGTGCAAGTCCGGAATTCCCCGTTTACATGGCTTTAAATAAGAAGCTAAAAATCCATATTTATTGCTACCATTATGAAGACATGAACAATTATTTTTATTATTTTAGATAAAGTAGGGTGTGACCAAAAAATTGCCATTATTGAAGAAAACAAGAAATAAATATTTTAATGTGTTAGTTACTAATAGCTGGTAATAAACTTAATTAATTGAACTTTACTTACGCAAATCTCTTGCTTCAGCAATGCCTACCAAGATCAATCCCCAAAAGGCGAATTTCCACATTTTTCTTCAACCAGGGAACCACCACTACACCTGTTCACCAAAAGCATCTGCTTGCACGAACCCAACAACCATCAGCAAACGCTCAATAGTGTAAGCGCCCTTGAAAACTAGTCGCCCATCATCGCAATTGTCTAAAGGTCGAGTTCTTCAATTATCATTTTTTTTTAATAACTCTGTATGTTTTACCAACGGCATTGCCCCTTATTCGTCGTTAAAATTATTGTAATTAACTGGTTTGAAGCGTTCTACTTTTTCTTCTATCGAAGACCCAGTCATGGTTGACTTCTTGCAAACTAGTCGCCTGAGCTGGGTGCTAATACCTGGCGAGCCAAATAGATTTAATGGCATGAAGATGAATTTAATGTTATTACAATTTTAACAGAAAAAGTTCGTAAAGCACTTACGTACGATAATAAAAAAACAGTTTTTGAATTTATGTCATATTTCGTTACCACACAATAACACATTTTGGCTCTGATGATGGCCTGCGTGCTGAAATCGGTTCACCATTTAAGAATTTGTACTTTGATACCTATAAATATCAAGCTATACTTATATGTTCCAGAGGGCGGTGAGAAATTATATAAATAAAACCTGTTGATGTCTAAATGTTGCTGAAATGTCGAAACGTTTATATGTCATATTCCTATGTCTAATAGCATCCGAGTACCTACCTAATGAAGAAAAATTTGTAAAAACTCCTACTTCCATGTAGAATGGTACCATATGGGTTTTTTTTGGGCCACAATATACTATCTAAAATAGAAGTCAACGCCTTATACCGAGTGTCCAGTAGGACCCTGGACA
Organism: Taphrorychus bicolor; assembly: GCA_951812265.1. Lineage (NCBI taxonomy): Eukaryota > Metazoa > Arthropoda > Insecta > Coleoptera > Curculionidae > Taphrorychus > Taphrorychus bicolor. Next base: position 44,586,479 of record OX638304.1, on the reverse strand, counting down.
TAGGAGATTAACATGGGAAATCGGTTTTTATTTTTTTGCGCCAGTACGGTTGATTTGATTCAAAAACTTTTAAGAGTAAAGTTGTAGAGCTTCTGGTGAGCTATCATCCTGCAATTTTTTCAATACCTCAGTTTTGGCTGTTTTTTGAAAAAACGCCTCGAAAAGTGCAAGAATTTGAATTTGGCGCGTCACCGCCGCCATGCATGTGCAGTGTCGCCAACATAATAATTTCTTATGTCAGAGTCAGAGCCGATTTCCGATGAGGGACTATCATGTAGAATTAACGAGATTATGCAGTCAAAATTTACCGAAAACCTGACGATAATGGTCTAAAATCATGGCGGGGGTGACGCGCCAAATTCAAATGAATGCACTTTTCGAGGCGTTTTTCAAAAAAACGGTCAAAGCTGGGGTATTGAAAAAATTACGGGATGATAGCTGACCATACGCTCTATAACTTTACTCTTAAAAGTTTTTCAATCAATTCAACCATACAGGCGCAAAAAAATAAAAACCGATTTCCCATGTTAACCTCCTATGTCCAGGGTTCTGCGGGACACCCGGTATACCACACAACATACTAAAACAAAGAAATAAAATGGATTACTGTAGATTCATATGAAAAAATCTAAATTTTCATTTAGATTATGTAGATATTGAAATCTGATCGTTTTCCAGATAAAGACAGAAATCTCAAATTTTTCAAAATTTCAAATGGGGTTCGTCGAAATAATCAGCAGAAAACGATTGTCACAGATTTTGATCAAAAAGAGAAAAGTGTCACTAACCAAACTTCAGCCTCCTAGCTCTAACCGTTCCCGAGATAATACCATTCAACCACTTTTTGGATTTTTCAAAATGTTATTTTTAACTAATATTACAAAAAGGAAACCTACCATTCGATATCAACACCGGTGGTCAGCTGGACGTCTTAGAGACGTAGTAAGACACATCCAGAAGAAGTCACATTGAAGACGGCGCGCGCCTTTGTATAAAAACGAAATATGAACTTTAGTGCCCTAAATGTGACGTTATAAGGACGTCAGCTCAAACCAAAAAAGCGACTTAAAACGTGTTAAAGAAGTCTAAAATTCCATCAAAAGCTTCATCGTACCCAGCAATGCTTCTGCCCTGGTTACGCCATTAAGACGTCTTTTAGACGACTCCCCTTAGTCCAAAAGGCGTCATTTAAGCGGCTTTCGAACTTTGGCTTTGGCTGATGGTCAGGTTTGTTCAGGTTAATTCCACTCAAATTAAAATCTTTCTTCGATTCAAAACGATGTAAAAAATATTATTGTCCAAACGCAAGTGAGGATTATAAAGCGCAGCCAACGGAGACATTTTGGTTGTAGATATTTGGTATTTTTTTGGTTCTAACGGTTTTAACTTTGAAACTGCTGATTTGACGCGATTTTCGTTCAAGGGCCGTAGGTACAGAAATGAACGGGCTTTCCAGGCACCAAAGTGAAAAATTCGGTTTTTTAGGTACCCAAATTTACGGCGTCTTTGTCGTAACTCCGGGACTATGTGGGGTATAGGACTGCCCACAGGTAGATTTTCTCATATATGTAGATGATAAATTTTAAAGTCTAATTCCGATAAGTTAAATAGGAAAATCTACAAAAAATCGCAAAGTTGGCACGGTTTTTTGATTTTTTTTTGTAATGGTCAAGTTCTGGGCCTTCTGGATCCCCTTAGTTAGAGGATTGGCCCAACAACGATAGCACCAGGGAAAAGGGCATATCCTTGGGGACTTTTAATCCTATCCCGCCAAAGGTGTCACTTTAATACAGAGTGGTCAAAAAAATGTCCGAAGACAATTAAGGAAAAATGTCCAAAATAGCAAGGTAGTTTTTTGCGAATTTTACGAAAATCATGGAGCATTCCAGCTTCAGTGGTATATGGACAACTAGAACACGTGGAGAGAAAAAAAAATCAGTTGTTAGTTTTAGTCTAGCTCTTATACCGAGTGAGCTACAAAAGTTTTTCTGTGCCGCATTTTTTGTCAATTTTGGTGTACTTTTCTCACATTTCACCCTGTAGATTCGACATTTTTCCAGCAAAAAATCTGCAATAATTCAGGGCGGTAGTACACACATGGGCCCTTAACCATGCCAAAAATCAAGTGCCTATCTTTGAATTTGAAATTTTGACGAATTTTTAAACTTTAAATTTCAAATTGCCACTTTGAGGTATATTTGTGCCGAGACCCTGCATCTAATCGAATGGTTTTCTATCCCAGGGGATACCTCGGAATGTTTTCTTTTTGGGACTTAGGAACCACTTTTAGCTGGGACGTCGCCAAATTGGCTTAATTGAATTTCGAAGCGAAAGATGCAGATTTTTTGAAATTTTGGCCGAAAATCCCGAATGGTTCCGAAGCGACGTCCACCACGGGGGTGTCGGAAGCATTCGGCGGCCGCGCCCATCTGCAACTGACAGCTGAGTTTTCCGAAATGTAAACATTAACTTTAAAGCCTCAGACTAAGGAAAATCGGCCGAAAAGTGGGGAAAACTGTCTGGCCGGGGAAAATTTGAACATTTCTAGGAAGATTATTGGCAAAATGCCCAGTCCTCGAGGTCGTTTTCACAAAGACTGGTCGATTTGAGAATTTCGTGTCAGGCATCATTTTTGGCTGATGACGTCGAAGCCAGACCACGCGGTTTTCGCCCGGACAGTGGCGGTTACAAATTCGGGCAAAAATGTATTTTTTCGATTTTTCGGCAGACATGGGCGTAGTTATATTTTTTTTTGCCATTTTTTCCGTTTTCCCATAAGAAATACATTGTGCAATGCTTTTTAAATGGGACAATATTGATTTCGTCATAAATAAAAGATGGAGGCGAAAAAAAATGGCCGCCGTAGACAGGGTAATTTAAAAATGGGGATATCTGTGAAACGAATAAAGTTAGAGAGCTGAAATTTAGTACCATGGTTCATTAGGGAATGGACTGCAAGTTGCCATGGGTGGAAACCTTCTTTATGGTACCAAACCCATGGGTACCATTAACGAAATTTTGCATATAAGTTTTCACGCTTTTGCACGTGTATTTCCCATAAGAAATACATTGTGCAATGCTTTTTAAATGGGACAATATTGATTTGGTCATAAATAAAAGATGCAGGCGAAAGAAAAATGGCCGCCGCAAACAAGGTAATTAAAAAATGGGGATATCTCTGAAACGAATAAAGTTAGAGAGCTGAAATTTGGTACCATGGTTCATTAGGGAATGGACTGCAAGTTGCCATGGGTCGAAACCTTATTTATGGTACCAAACCCATGGGTACCATTAACGAAATTTTGCATATAAGTTTTCAGGCTTTTGCACGTGTATTTCCCATAAGAAATACATTGTGCAATGCTTTTTAAATGGGACAATATTGATATCGTCATAAATAAAAGATGGAGGAGAAAAAAAAATGGCCGCCATAGACAGGGTAATTAAAAAATGGGGATATCTCTGAAACGAATAAAGTTAGAGAGCTGAAATTTGATACCATGGTTCATTAGGGAATGAACTGCAAGTTGCCATGGGTCGAAAGCTTATTTATGGTACCAAACCCATGGGTACCATTAACGAAATTTTGCATATAACTTTTCACGCTTTTGCAAGTGTATTTCCCATAAGCAAAACGTTGGGCAATGCGTATTATATGGTGGAATGTAGATTACGTCATATTTGGGGTACCATTGATGGTACATGGTTCAAATTTGGATGGTGGGTATCTATGGGGGTACCATAAATTGTGATATAGCTGACTCAGCTATCATAGCTGAGTAACGTTAATATTTAAAGAACTAGTAATGATACATGGTTCAACTTTGGATGCTGGGTGCTCATGGGAGTACCATGAATGGTAATATAGCAGACATAGCTATGTAGCTGACCATAGCTAGGTTATAGCTGTTTTATGAACCGATGATGATATCAAGTTGAAAATCGAATGGTGGGTTTCCCTTATGTAAAATTCGCTAAAAATGACATTTCTAAAAATCCAAGATGGCCGCCTGAAAAGTTTTGGTTTTAAGCCGATATCTCGGGAACGGTTCGAGCTAGAAAGCTGAAATTTGGTATGTGGCCATTTTATGGGACGGGCTAGAGGTCTCTGAAGTCCAGAACCTTGCTGCGGGTACCAAAAGTTCAATTTTGGAAACTTTTTTAATAAATTGACACTTTTTTGCTACAACTTACTGACAGTTGCTAAAGGGCGCCGAAACCAAATATATCCGACGTTTCGACTTTACGCTTACCATAGGCCATCATCAGGGTATTCTCTTTTATTACAAATATTGCTTTATAAATGTGCCACGCCCAAACAATCAGTTTTTCGTATATGACTGACAAAATAGCTTTAACGAAGCCCATTCGACTAGTACTAACTGTTCGATTTTATCGTTTCTAGATTCCGAGATTTAACTGATTAAATTTCTCATTGATAGGGGTAGAGTGACTTTTGCCATTTTATAGCAAAGCCATTTATGAAAATAGAACAACAGTGTCTCAATTAAGTGTGAGTCGTCTCAAATACTGTTCAAAACGTTAATTACTATTTTGCTAAGTTTAATAACAGTCTCATAGGAAGTAAAAAACTATTAAAATTTTGTAAAAATTACCTAATATTTTTATTTGATCGAACATTACGTCAACTAAATTAAAAATTTTTAACGACAAATTAAGCAGGTATTTTGTGGTCGAGAATGCTCTATTCATGGGTGTTAATAGCATCGTTACACCATGTTTAGTTTTCGAATTATATAGACATAAGTATTACAATGTCGATAAAAAGTGGAAAAATTACGATTTTGGCGCCATTTTGAGGGGAAGGAAATTACTGGAAATTCCAGAATTGCAATTTTTTTACATATTTTTGTCCCCTCTTTCATATGAGACTATTTTTGACAAAATCTATGACAATCGATTTTGGCTGAAAATTTTCACGACCTACCCCTTTGAAAATTTTGAAATTTTTACATTTTTCTGTTTATCTTGGAAACGGTAAGGTTTTTCGATATGCCGGTTAATATGATGTATGAAGAGGTCATCAAGGGCTATCAGATGCATGTATCAGAAAGAAGCTAGCTTTCACGGTTTTTGAGAAAATTAAAAAAAAATGCAAAAATTGTACCTTATTTTTGGGCCACCCGTGCTCAGTTACTGTTCTAGTCAGAGCTTCGAAAATGGGCTCTGCGTGTAGCTCTATTCTTCTACTTCCTTATCTGTTCTTATACATTTTTCGATAAATCTTCATCGAAACGAGATACTAGCTGTTAAACGCAGCAATGCACGATTTTTATCTCAAAATTTAGTTTTTTGGGCCGGTTTGAGAGCCCCATATGTTTAACATAGAATTTTCTATCTGTGTCATTTAAATCTATAGTAATCGATTTTATTTGTTACTTTGAGTCGTTTTATAATGAATAGGACGTTGATTTCTGTTTTAGATAGTATAGGGTGGCTCAAAAAATGCTGCAAGACGCTAATATATGCTAATAATGCAGAAAAGGTCCATAAGCAGTGTGTAGTTTACATAGAAAGGATGGATTATAAATTACGTAGACTAAGCAGAATAAGATGTTAGATATAGGCGATGAAAGCTTTATTAAAACCTACCAACGAAAGCAATTTTATAATTATGCAAGGAGTCTGGTGTTGATATATATATATATATATATGAGTATTTACTGCGAAATAATTCCTTCGCCATTTTATCCACAAGTTGCTAAAAAACACTAAAATTATTCTACTTTTATGGCTACTCTTATAGCTTTTGGAATAAATCCTCATTAAAACGCGATATAAGCTGTTGAAGGCTGAAATTCACGATTTTTATCTAAAAATTTAGGTTTTTGGGCTAGTTGGGGAGAGTCTCATATGCTTAATTTTGAAATATCGACTTTTCCCACATAAATCAATAGTAATCGATTTTATTCGTAGGTTCTAGTAGTCGTATGATAAATAGGGCATATATTTACGTTTTGGATAGTATAGAGTGTCCCAAAAAAGTGTTGTAACCTAGAATTTTAGGATTTTTTCATGTAAATTTATATCTGTTAATTTATTGCGTAAGTTCCAGTAGTTTTATGATAAACAGAGCGTTGATTTCTGTTTTGAATAGTATACGGTGTCCCAAATAATGCTGCAACATTTAACTTTAGTTTTTTTTAACAATATTTTTTTGTAGGTTTTATTCCCTTATTAGAAATAGTACCTTCCCACAGCTTTCGGATTTCCTAAACTATGGTTACCCTACAAAACTTCAAAAGTACTTTGCCAACAACGTTCGGATTTCCTAAACTATGAGCGCCTCGCGCGCATGGTCAAACGCAAAAAAAAAATCGTCGCGTCTCAAGTAAAAAGCATACCATAAACAAACCAACTCAAGATTTTTGCTGACCAACTTGTTATATTGAAAGTAAAATTTAACATTTTTGATTTCTAAATGCTCGAGGTGCAAAAAAATCTTATTCAGGAAACAGTAGACGGATTGGGTATTTATGGAAAATCTTGTTGGAGAACCTTTTAAAAATCTCCGCCAGTCGGTCCTCGAGAACTGGCTTTATTTCATCAGCAACCGTTTTCCAATTGTCGTTCAGGAACAAATTTATGGCATCGCCTAGAACAAAAAAAAGCAAATATTAATTCAACAAAACGAAGAAGCGATTAAATACCACCTAGTTCTTCGTTTCCATTGAACAAATTTTCGAATTTGAGCTTCGCACTGCCAATGTCGAAGTCGATGTTGCATTCCTGAACGTTGTAGTATTGTTCGCCGTCTTTGTCCACCCTGTTTGCCTTCATGTTCACAACGGCTTTAATATTGGCTAAAAACAATGTCACAGTACACTATAAGCATGAAGTTTAAGTTGGTTAGTTATTTACTATAATTTCCAAAACTCCGTCCAGATCCCACAACGGGCATCATCAGTATTTGCCCTTTCATCGTATAATTGGTATTAACTGCTAGTTCTGGTAAAAAGAGCTTAAATTTGACTCTGTCCTTGTCCAAATCAATTCTGAAATACAAAATTAATGGGTAAAAAAAGTTAATGTTTGAGCGGATAATGTGGAACTAATTCTCAACTTACTTGACGTTTTCTATTTGGAACTTGGTGGGCCCGAACACCTCGATATCCCGATAAGTCGACTTTATAGCGACAGGGCCGCGCCCCTGGTCCAGAACTACTTCGGGAATGACCAGGGGCTCGCAACTGGGTATTCCAAATTCGGGTATTCCCTCAGCCATCAGCGGCCGCAGGCTTTCCACGGAGTCCACGAGGCATTGCTTGAGGTTGGGGTCGGATTTAGAACAAAGTTTTAAGAAAGATGCTACGATAAAAAAAAAGTTTCTAGAATATTCTCCAACGGGAGACCGAGCAAATTTGTTTGACCCTCCCTGTACAAACCCAAGACAAAGCGTGTCTGCAACTTTCAATAATGAGTCAACTTGTTTTTAACAACTGTTTTTGCTATTTTTAATTGCTGAAATGATTCCAAATGAGGCAAATTTGCCGTGCAAGTGAGATGTGTACAGCACAAGAAAAAAAAAACGTAAACTGGTTTTTTTTCCTGCTAAGCAAACATTTCCTGGTTGATAATGAGTGTCACTTAATGACTTATTAGCAGAATTTTATTAACATGCAGAGTGAGTTATTCAACATGCATCTCGAAGTGTTTTTTAATGAGGTATTTACAACATTTTTTAATTGACTTTCTATACTTACGTAATGATGGATGACCAAACGCCGGACCCCAAAGGGCACTTAATAAAACTGCAGTTACCCAAAGGTTTTTTGCTAAATCCATACTAAATAAGAACCTAAACGAATCAAGAGATATCTAGATATAGTAAAATTATTACTAAACTATGTTGCATATTTTCATTGCCACGCACAGGTCAGCAGAAATATATAAATGTTTTGCAAATAAATTAAATAATAATAGAGTATGAAGGTGTGATGTTGCTATAACGTCACGAACTCTTCAAGGAATTTAAAGATATTTTAAAAACGTGACATCTATATGTTACAAATTGTTGCAATTTAAAGCCTGTTTTTAGAAACAATTAATGAATTATTGTTGACTTGTAAATTGAAGTTTTATAGGGAGTTAATTAATTAATTTTCCATTAGTTGGCTTAATACTTTACTTTCATCGTAAACATATGACAACCAACTAAAATGGTAAACAGTTTGGTCAAAATATCTAGAATATTTGGTTGGTGGATGGCAGGTCGGCGTAGATAGCGCTAGGGCCCTCGGTGCTACAAACGGACTCTTCTGGGGTTCTAGACGGTTCGGCCTCCATGATTTCGGTTTCCGGTTCCCTTTTGTGGTCCTTATGCTTTGAGTGTAGACTCTGAAAAGACAAAGTCGAAACGTTGGCAGTTTCTGCTTAACTAGATGACGTTTTTATTTTCTTATAATAACCTTGGGATTACGAACCGTGAGAAAAAAGTATTTTTATTTAATCCAAAGAAAACCCTAACTTTCGCATTAAAAATGTTTAAACTAATTAGTCGGATTTTCTATTTTTAATACACGTATGCGTATAGGGTGATAATGAAAAAAGTGACATGCTTGTTGGGTGCTACGTGGTGGGAAATGTTAAAATAGTAAAAAAATATGAGAATTTAATATTGAGAATCAGTAAATTTACTCGTCCCTAGCGCACCCCCTCTCTTGTAGATAACGGAAGCCATTTTGGAGGAACCGTCAGAATTTCGCTCAATCTAACAACGGGGGTTTAAAGGTACGCACCTCATAAATTTGCGTTTGATGAGAGGCCGACACATTCTTTTAGTAATTTTCACTCCCCATGGAGTAAAAATTAAATCAAAACGGCCTTTTTTTTTGACAATCGATGTGAGCTTGACACATAACGTAAGTTTTTTTTTTGACGTTTCAAAGACGACATGTAAAGCCCAATTCACACCGCACATTCGTAAATGACGTAAGGACAAAAGAGTGACTTGGAATAAATTTTCCATACTTTGTTATAATAAAATAAGAAAAAATGTTTTTTTTTTTTTGAACACCGAAATGAGACAAAACGGTAGCCATTAAAGTTTAGCGACGTCAACTGTTATAGTTTGACACATGACGTAAATTTTCTTTTTTTTTGACGTTTCGAAGACGACATGGAGCCCATTTCACACCGCACATTCGTAAATAACGTAACGACTAAAGAGTGACTTTGAATTAATTTTCCATACTTTGTTCTAATAAAATAAGAAAAAATGTTTCTTTTAAGCACCGAAATGACATAAAACTAAAGTGAGAGAGAGTGAGATAAACATAAAATTTAGCGACGTCAACTGTTATAGTTTGACACATGACGTCAGTTTTTTTTTTGACGTTTTGAAGACGCCGTGTAGAGCCCAATTCACACCGCACATTCGTAAATGACGTAAGGACTAAGGAGTCACTTAGAATTAATTTTCAATACTGTGTTCTAATAAAATAAGAAAAAATGTTTGTTTTAAGCACCGAAATGAGATAAAACTAAAGTGAGAGAGAGTGAGATAAACATAAAATTTAGCGACGTCAACTGTTATAGTTTGACACATGACGTCAGTTTTTTTTTGACATTTTGAAGACGCCCTGTAGAGCCCAATTCACACCGCACATTCGTAAATGACGTAAGGACTAAGGAGTCACTTAGAATTAATTTTCAATACTGTGTTCTAATAAAATAAGAAAAAGTGTTTCTTTTGAACACCGAAATGAGACAAGACGGTAGCCATTAAAGTTTAGCGACGTCAACTGTTATAGTTTGACACAGACGTCAGTTTTTTTTTTTACTTTTCGAAGACGACATGTAGAGCCTAATTCACACCGCACATTCGTAAATGACGTAAGGAGTCACTTAGAATTAATTTTCAATACTGTGTTCTAACAAAATAAGAAAAAGTGTTTCTTTTGAACACCGAAATGAGACAAAACGGTAGCCATTAAAGTTTAGCGACGTCAACTGTTATAGTTTGACACATGACGTCAGTTTTTTTTGACGTTTCAAAGACGACATGTAAAGCCCAATTCACACCGCACATTCGTAAATAATGTAAGGACTTAAAGAGTGACTTGGAATTAATTTTCCATACTTTGTTCTAATAAAATAAGAAAAAATGTTTCTTTTAAGCACCGAAATGAGATAAAACTAAAGTGAGAGAGAGTGAGATAAACATAAAATTTAGCGACGTCAACTGTTATAGTTTGACACATGACGTCAGTTTTTTTTTTACATTTTGAAGACGCCGTGTAGAGCCCAATTCACACCGCACATTCGTAAATGACGTAAGGACTAAGGAGTCACTTAGAATTAATTTTCAATACTGTGTTCTAATAAAATAAGAAAAAGTGTTTCTTTTGAACACCGAAATGAGATAAAACTAAAGTGAGAGAGAGTGAGATAAACAATTAAATTTAGCGACGTCAACTGTTATAGTTTGACACATGACGTAAGTTTTTTTTTGACGTTTCGAAGACGACATGAAGAGCCCAATTCACACCGCACATTCGTAAATGACGTAAGGACTAAGGAGTGACTTGGAAGACACTGTAAAGCCCATTTTACACCTGAAAATCGTAAAAACGCAGGGACTATCCAGGGACTTGGAACGAGTTTTGGATACTGCTTTGTTATAGTAAAATAAGAAAAAAAATGTTTGAAGAAAATGAGTGTTCTTTCATGTTTTTCTTGGGATCTTGCAAGAGCAAAGGGCTGTTTTTTTACTATATTGGTGATAAATAACAAAAAGTCCTTATAACGCAGTTCCGAAAGGTAACCAGTGCGACGTATAAGTAGCAGAAAAGACGTCTGGTTTTGTCCGTCTTGTTGTTGGCAGTTGTGTTTAAACTGACGTCTATAAAATGTTACGTAGACTCAATACATGATCAGTTTGGGCCATTCGACGTCTTAAACGTGACTTTTTTTGGATGGCGTTTAACTTTCGTCATTAAGACGTCCATCTGGCCACCTAAAAGATCTCTTTTGGGTCCAACTAAATGCTGTTGTCCGATAGACGTCTTAAAGACGAAATGTGTAACCTGGAAAGTTACAGTGGTAATTTATAAACCCGACTAACTGTCTCTTGTATAAAACTACACAGGGACTGAATGTTATGATGACCACCTCTAGAAAAACCTTGCTATGCAACCTTAATAAAACCTGAGCAGAATGTTAAACAAATTTGCTACTTAACTTTAGGTTTGTCTATGTCGTAACTATACTTACCATCGTGCGTCTCACCTTTTCTTTGCTCCCTTTTTTCTGCAAAATCAAAATCGTGTTAATAAATAATATTGTAGTTTCAAAAAATCATATTCTTAATACGGGGTGTTCATTATAAAACTTCATCTAGCAGGATATAAAATTTTGACAGAAAAAGACGCCATATGCAATCCCTGTAGCGTTGCATACGACGAAAAGTTTCCTCTTTAGGAGCTTTGCAATATAAAAACTTTCCGGGAAGAAACGACTTAAAGAAACCATGCCAGGAAGTAGGAGGATGCAGTTTTATTAGAGCGATAGGAGCATTCTAAGAAAAAAATTGTAATTGGAAAACTTCCGGAAAGTTTTAAAAATTTCCACTTTTGCCCAACCCTAGTAGGTTGATACGGCGAAAAGTTCTCTTTAGACGCTTTCCAATAAGAAAACTTTCCGGAAAATTAAAAAACACAGTGATTCATTTTTATTTGTGCGTTTGGAGCATTTTCAGCAAAAAATTTAGCATTGAAAAATTTCCGAAAACTTTTCGGTATTTTTCAAAATTTCCACTTTTGCCCAACCCTAGTAGGTTTGGTTCGGCGAAAAGCTCTGTTTAGAAGTTTTCCAATAAGGAAACTTTCTGGGAAATTAAGAAACACAGAGATTCATTTTTATCGTTGAAAAATTCCCGGACATTTTTTGGTATTTTTCAATATTTCCACTTTTGTCCAACCAGTGTAGCGTTGGATGCGGCGAAAAGTTTTCTCTTTAGGAGCTTTCTAATATGAAAACTTTCCGGGAAGAAACGACTTAAAGAAACCATACTAAGAAGCAGCAGTGATTCAGTTTTATTACAGCGATAGGAGCAATCTGAGAAAAAATTTGTAATTAGAAAATTTCCGGAAAGTTTTCGGTAGATTTCAAAATTTCCACTTTTGCCCAGCCCTAGTAGGTTTGATTCGACGAAAAGTTCCCTATGTAGAAGCTTTCCAATAAGGAAACTTTCCAGGAAATTAAGAAACACAGTGATTCATTTTTATTTATGCGTTAGGAGCATTTTCAGCAAAAAAATTGGCACTGAAATATTTCCGGAAACTTTTCGGTATTTTTCAAAATTTCCAATTTTGCCCAACCCTTGTGGCGTTGCATACGGCGAAAAGTTTCCTTTTTACGAGCTTTCCAATATGAAAACTTTCCGGGAAGAAACGACTTAAAGAGACCATGCCAAGAAGTAGCAGGATTCAGTTTTATTAGAGCGATAGGAGCATTGTAAGGAAAAATTAGTAATTGGAAAATTTCCGGAAAGTTTTCGCTAGTTTTCAAAATTTTTACTTTTACCCAACCCTAGTAGCGTTTGATAAAGCGAAAAGATCTCTCTTTAGACGCTTTTCAATAAGGAAACTTTCCGGAAAATTAAGACAAACAGGGATTCATTTTTATTGTTGAAAAATTTCAGGAAACTTTCTGGTATTTTTCAAAATTTCCGCTGTTGCCCAACCAGCGTAGCGTTTCATACGACGAAAGTTTCTTCTTTAGGAGCTTTCCAATATAAAAACTTTCCGGGAAGAAACGACTTAAAGAGACCATGCCAAGAAGTAGCAGGATTCAGTTTTATTAGAGCGATAGGAGCATTGTAAGGAAAAATTTGTAATTGGAAAATTTCCGGAAAGTTTTCGGTAGTTTTCAAAATTTCCACTTTTACCCAACCCTAGTAGCGTTTGATAAAGCGAAAAGATCTCTCTTTAGCCGCTTTTCAATAAGGAAACTTTGAGGAAAATTAAGAAAAACAGGGATTCATTTTTATTGTTGAAAAATTTCAGGAAACTTTCTGGTATTTTTCAAAATTTCCGCTGTTGCCCAACCAGCGTAGCGTTGCATACGACGAAAGTTTCTTCTTTAGGAGCTTTCCAATATAAAAACTTTCCGGGAAGAAACGACTTAAAGAGACCATGCCAAGAAGTAACAAGATTCAGTTTTATTAGAGCGATAGGAGCATTGGAAGGAAAAATTTGTAATTGGAAAATTTCCGGAAAGTTTTCGGTAGTTTTCAAAATTTCCACTTTTACCCAACCCCAGTAGCGTTTGATAAAGCGAAAAGATCTCTCTTTAGACGCTTTTCAATAAGGAAACTTTCCGGAAAATTAAGAAAAACAGGGATTCATTTTGATTGTTGAAAAATTTCAGGAAACTTTCAGATATTTTTCAAAATTTCCCCTGTTGCCCAACCAGCGTAGCGTTGCATACGGCGAAAGTTTCTTCTTTAGGAGCTTTCCAATATAAAAACTTTCCGGGAAGAAACGACTTAAAGAGACCATGCCAAGAAGTAGCAAGATTCAGTTTTATTAGAGCGATAGGAGCATTGGAAGGAAAAATTTGTAATTGGAAAATTTCCGGAAAGTTTTCGGTAGTTTTCAAAATTTCCACTTTTACCCAACCCCAGTAGTGTTTGATAAAGCGAAAAGATCTCTCTTTAGACGCTTTTCAATAAGGAAACTTTCCGGAAAATTAAGAAAAACAGGGATTCATTTTGATTGTTGAAAAATTTCAGGAAACTTTCTGGTATTTTTCAAAATTTCCACTGTTGCCCAACCAGTGTAGCATTGGATGCGGCGAAAAGTTTTCTCTTTAGGAGCTTTGCAATATGAAAACTTTCCGGGAAGAAACGACTTAAAGAGACCATGCCAAGAAGTAGCAGGATTCAATGTATTAGATCGATAGGAGCATTCTAAGGAAAACGTTGTAATTGGAAAATTTCCGGAAAGTTTTGGGAAGTTTTCAAAATTTCCACTTTTGCCCAACCCTAGTAGCGTTTGATACGGCGAAAAGTTCTCTCTTTAAACGCTTTCCAATAAGGAAACTTTCCGGGAAATTAATATTGTGATTCATTTTTATTTACGCGTTCGGAGCATTTTCAGCAAAAAAATTTGGCATTGAAAAATTTCCGAAAACTTTTCGGTATTTTTTAAAATTTCCACTTTTGCCCAACCCCTATAGCACTGCATACGGCGAAAAGTTTCCCTTTTAGGAGCTTTCCAATATGAAAACTTTCCGAGAAGAAACGACTTGTTGCAAGATTCAGTTTTATTACAGCGATAGGGCAAAAATTTCCACTTTTGCCCAACCCTAGTAGCGTTTGATAAAGCGAAAAGATCTCTCTTTAGCCGCTTTTCAATAAGGAAACTTTGAGGAAAATTAAGAAAAACAGGGATTCATTTTTATTGTTGAAAAATTTCAGGAAACTTTCAGGTACTTTTCAAAATGTCTACTTTTTCCCAACTCTAGTAGCATTTGATTCGACGAAAAGTTTCCTATGAGGAAGCTTTCCAATAAGGAAACTTTCCAGGAAATTAAGAAACACAGTGATTCATTTTTATTTATGCGTTAGGAGCATTTTCAGCAAAAAAATTGGCACTGAAATATTTCCGGAAACTTTTCGGCATTTTTCAAAATTTCCAATTTTGCCCAACCCTTGTGGCGTTGCATACGGCGAAAAGTTTCCTTTTTAGGAGCTTTCCAATATGAAAACTTTCCGAGAAGAAACGACTTAAAGAGACCATGCCAAGAAGTAGCAGGATTCAGTTTTATTAGAGCGATAGGAGCATTGTAAGGAAAAATTTGTAATTGGAAAATTTCAGGAAAGTTTTCGGTAGTTTTCAAAATTTCTACTTTTGCCCAACCCTAGTAGCGTTTGATAAAGCGAAAAGATCTCTCTTTAGCCGCTTTTCAATAAGGAAACTTTGAAGAAAATTAAGAAAAACAGGGATTCATTTTTATTGTTGAAAAATTTCAGGAAACTTTCTGGTATTTTTCAAAATTTCCACTGTTGCCCAACCAGCGTAGCGTTGCATACGGCGAAAGTTTCTTCTTTAGGAGCTTTCCAATATAAAAACTTTCCGGGAAGAAACGACTTAAAGAGACCATGCCAAGAAGTCGCAGGATTCAGTTTTATTAGAGCGATAGGAGATAGGATAAGGAAAAATTTGTAATTGGAAAATTTCCGGAGTTTTCGGTACTTTTCAAAATTTCCACCTTTTCCCAACCCTAGTAGCATTTGATTCGACGAAAAGTTCCCTATGTAGAAGCTTTCCAATAAGGAAACTTTCCAGGAAATTAAGAAACACAGTGATTCATTTTTATTTATGCGTTAGGAGCATTTTCAGCAAAAAAATTGGCACTGAAATATTTCCGGAAACTTTTCAAAATTTCCACTGTTGCCCAACCAGCGTAGCGTTGCATACGGCGAAAGTTTCCTTTTTAGGAGCTTTCCAATATGAAAATTTTCCGAGAAGAAACGACTTAAAGAGACCATGCCAATAAGTAGCAGGACTCAGTTTTATTAGAGCGATAGGAGCATTCTAAGGAAAAATTTTTAATTGGAAAATTTCCGGAAAGTTTTCGGTAGTTTTCAAAATTTACACTTTTACCCAACCCTAGTAGCGTTTTATAAAGCGAAAAGATCTCTCTTTAGCCGCTTTTCAATAAGGAAACTTTGAGGAAAATTAAGAAAAACAGGGATTCATTTTTATTGTTGAAAAATTTCAGGAAACTTTCTGGTATTTTTCAAAATTTCCACTGTTGCCCAACCAGCGTAGCGTCGCATACGGCGAAAGTTTCTTCTTTAGAAGCTTTCCAATATAAAAACTTTCCGGGAAGAAACGACTTAAAGAGACCATGCCAAGAAGTAGCATGATTCAGTTTTATTAGAGCGATAGGAGCGTTGTAAGAAAAAATTTGTAATTGGAAAATTTCCGGAAAGTTTTCGGTAGTTTTCAAAATTTCCACTTTTTTCCCAACCCTAGGTAGCATTTGATTCGACGAAAAGTTCCCTATTTAGAAGCTTTCCAATAAGGAAACTTTCCAGCAAATTAAGAAACACAGTGATTCATTTTTATTTATGCGTTAGGAGCATTTTCAGTAAAAAAAATTGGCACTGAAATATTTCCGGAAACTTTTCGGTATTTTTCAAAATTTCCAATTTTGCCCAACTCCTGTTGCGTTGCATACGGCGAAAAGTTTCCTGTTTAGGAGCTTTCCAATATGAAAACTTTCCGAGAAGAAACGACTTAAAGAGACCATGCCAAGAAGTAGCAGGATTCAGTTTTATTAGAGCGATAGGAGTATTGTAAGAAAAAATTTGTAATTGGAAAATTTCCGGAAAGTTTTCGGTAGTTTTCAAAATTTCCACTTTTGCCCAACCCCTGTGGCGTTGCATACTGCGAAAAGTTTCCTCTTTAGGAGCTTTCCGATATAAAAACTTTTAGTAGTTTAACGAGTTCCACACATCTGTTGCTCGGAATACATAGGCACCACAAAACGCAGTGTCAACACGAGGATTACGGAACACAAGAGGAGTTGCAGGCTGTGGGACAAACACAAAAGTCAACAGTAGCAGATCACGCTCTCTCTGAAAGTCACGACACCCTTTTCAACGAGGTAGAGACTAACGAGGGAGGCCATTGAGATCTTTAAACAAGACAACAATTTCAACAGGGAGGAGGAAACTACGTTTCTAAATGCAGATTGGAAGCGAGTTCTACGAGATGCCGAAACCACGCGCCACCACTCTCCCCACCCAGACCCTCCACTGCAGCGAATGTCTGCCGCAGCTGTACACGAAACGTCAAGAAGAAATTCCATTGCACCACGGTTTCAAAGCCCGGAAAATACTTTAGAATGTATTTTGACCGGCCGTGAAAGCCTTCACAGTCTTATAATTTGAAATAACTTGATTTAATCATAATTTTTGGAATGCACTAATAATGGTTTTTATAGCAAAAAAATTACCGACGTTTTTGTTACATTATTCATAAAAGGTACTTTCACGTCACCAAGCCGACATCAATTTCACGTCACTAAACTGACGTTTGTTGTGACCTAGGACTGTTAGTTACCCTGACGTCACAATGTAGGTAATTTTAACGTTATTTTTACACCATCGTGTTACTAGGGGAGTTTCACTTTAGTAAATCAATGCTTATTTACCTGCTAACAAATTTAACGCATATTGACGTCACAATGACGTTAGTTTAAAACCGAATAATGACGTCATAAAAACGTTATCAAGCTGACGACAGTTTCTAGGGAAGTTTTACTTTAAAAACTCGAGTCTATCAACGGTTATTTTTACCTGCAAACTAAATCTTCTGTGTTGCGCTTTTCTGCCGCCCCGTCTCTTGGATATGTGTGGATTATCTCTACAAATAGTCTTGGCCTTGAACATTTCTAACTGCAAATATAACCTCTTCAGCTCTGCCCTAATATCGTCCGGGTTCATGTCTGCTATACTAATCTCCCCTATTTCTACGTCGCTGTTGTTGGCCGACAAACTTCTTTGCGAAGGTGGATCCTTCGGAAACAAGACAAAATTACAATATCCAAAATATTATTTGAGTTTTTTTTTACCTTAAAAGCATCTAACGGGAATCTGCATGAGTACTCCTGGCCCAGCGATCTCACTTGCTTCTGCTGGTACCAGAACTTCGGCAGGAAGATCAGGAACAGTGACGTAGTTTGTGACACTTGTGATCTGAGGCAGTAGACTATCAGAACTAGGTCTGGGTGCAGCTCGTTTAGCATTGATATTCGAGCGGCATAAAATATTATGCTTGTGGCTAGTTCGAGGCTAGTGGCTGCACAAAGAAAGTTTCTTTCCTAAAATAAAAGTGAAGACATGTACTAAGAAGTTATATTTCTGGCAACAGAGAATCTTCACTTACATGAAACTGTGTACGTGCATTTCTGCTTGCGTACGCCAGATGAATCCCAAAAATTAGAATCATGAGTTCACCAATTTGCGTGACGTAATCCCACCATAGATATTTACAGCCCTAAAAATATTTTTTTATGTTACTAACTCCGGCTGTTGTGTTTATAATGTGTCGTTTGTCTTAACTAAACTCTAAGGTAAATCGTCTACAAGAGATTATATGCAGCTGGTTAATCTTGCAACTTCGCTCACCTCAAACTCCTCTCCTCCATTAGTTTGCAGAACCTCAAGCACCGAATAATTTTCCGTGACAAAGTTGAGCGTAAGCGCCGTGAAAGCTGCCATGTAAGCTAATCCGGATAAGACCATAATTAGTAAATATTTTAGAAGATCCGTGTCTTTAACTACCTAAAACGGTAAAAACAGCTTCTTTAGCAGAAAATTTAAATAAATAATAAAATAACTTACCCATCGATGAGCTTTTCTCGTTCTAAATTCGATTAAGTGTCGGTACAGTTTCAATATAATGGCACCGTAGCAAACAATAAAACCTATTTCCCTTAGCCAGGGCTCTAATAAACATCGCATAATGGATGGCTTCAAACTTCTTACAATTACCTACAATAATAGCTATTATACACTTACAACATTTTTTTAGGCAAAAAAATTAAAAAAATGTGTTTTCAATTATCAACAAAACAAAATTTTTATCAGATGAAATTTTGACAGAAAAGGTCGTTACTTACCGTTCTACACCCCTATATCTTTGACCGCCAAACTTTCATCAGTATCAGAAATTGCGAATAAGCGGCTTTCTATCGTAAATTGGAAAGTTTTATAAACTGTGAGAAACAAAAAGAAATCGATGTGTATGTGCACCAACGTGATAACCCAATTTGGAGTTTATAGGTCGCATTCAATATACGAAGTTTATAAATAATTTGAGAAGTCGACGTCATGTCCGGAGTGCAATTGAGTAGACGTAAAGTGAAGCTATACATCGATTGATGGTTGGTAAATCAAGGGAATTGTAAATTCGATTTAAACTTCGAACAAAGTCCTGATAAGAAAGTTTCCTTCGGAAATTCGTAGGTATCACCGGAAAATGATTTTTGACAGAGTTACACAATAAGCAGATAATGATAAAAACTAAAAATATATTGAGATTTTAATTTTTACTACTAAAACTAATCGTTATTGTGAGTTGAAAATATCGAGGCACTAATTTACCCACCCTGTACTTGTTGAAAGTAATAAAGACACTTACCGTACTGTACAGAATAAGAATTCCTAATAATATTATTTCTAGAATGGTCCACATACCAGTTGCAATAGCCTGAAAAAACGAGAATAATAGTGATTAAAAAATATATTACTGTTTCTAAAAAAAAACTGTATAAAAGGTGTCCTAGTAAAAAATGCTTTATAACTCTTTTGTTTACTAAAGAATTGTTACGCCCGACCGTCGGTCCATAGAGATTCGAACCGAAGGTCGCCCCGAGAACCCATCTAGACTAAATGAGAACCGGGAACAGTCGCCTCCGTTCTCGAAAGTACGAGAGTGTGTTCAGGCCGGGGTTAGTCGCGCGAGATGGGATCGAATAGATAGGGCAGTGTAGTAAATAAGCGGACAAGCGAACAGTGCGAATTATTAGTAGAGAGTTGTAATAGTTAAAAGTAAATGAAAGTGTGTAGTTAATTGACGATAAATTATTGGAACCCGTGTATTGTTTGTAGAAAATAAAAGAAAATACACAGAGATTATTATTATTATTATTATTATTATTGTAAATTGACATCAAAATTGATGCAAAAACGCTCCAATTTGACTGTTTGAGCTTAAAATATGTTTAAAAAAAGACAATAGGTTTCGTGCAGCACGTGACCTGTCATCGAACTTGGTGGTAAAACAACTTCAAAAAATTACATTGACGTAAATGGAAAAAATCCGAGAATCCGTTTTTCTATAATATTTGTTAAGATATTTACCTTGGAACAAAAGTGATTTGTGCTAAGCAATACATTTCCCATATTCAGGTCATAGCTAGTGGAAAACATTGCGGCATAACTGTACAGGAATTAAATAAAACTGGAACTTTGCAGATTCTGCCTAGACAGACCCTAATCTGCTTTAGGTCCAGTCTAAAAAGGTACTTTCAAATCACACTATTGATATCTGAGCATTGCGTGATTGCAACAACTGTTAAGTAGCTCATTATGTCAACTCAAATATTTTGGAAATAAGAATGGCTGAAATCAGAATTTTGTTTGTTTTTACTTAGCAATGTTTGTCTTCATAGTGCTTAACTTAATCAAGGCCAAGGAGGATACAATAATACTAAGCAGATGCTAAAGTAAAGAATTATACCCTCATCGGTGCTTAACCTACAGTTCCAATCATATTATTTTTGCTGTTTTTTTTTTTAATTGTTTAACTGGAGTTTTTAATACATTAATAGCTTTATTGTTGTTGTAAGGTATGGAAATGACAAATAATAAGTAGCTAAGTAAGGAAACAGAAGCCATTCCTTTTAAGTAGTATGTAACTCAACAAAAGGATAAAGGTATATTATAGCGCAAGGACTGAGCTTTGTGGCATATACTTTTAAACATATTTACTTAGCTAATTTATTTATATAATTTAAAAATATGTTTTTATATTCTAGCAGCATCACTGAGATTGTATTGAAGAAAATCTTTGGATAAGTGTTTGTTATATTTCAACATTGACAAATTTTGTTTTAAATTCTTCGATAAACAATTATAACCTCAAAAGTAACAATATTTTTATATTAAATTGAGGAGGAACATTTACAATTTATTCTAAATACCACATCTTCCTAACCAACCACCAAGGTTGTAGTCTGGTAATTATCACTGCACAGTTCAAGTATTATCTATTTCTGACCACAGTAATCACCATATCACCAATCTTTTTTACTATTATTTCTTTGTAGACACAAAAGTGCTTGATTTATATGGATTTGGTGCAAAGTTTCTAAGTCTAGGGCATATATGACTCAGAATTCACACCTACGAGTGTTTAAATATCCATCTTCCAGCAAAGTAGTCACATTATACCTTTTAACAATCCACTCCCTTCTAGTTTTTATAGTACTAAAATCCATTGGAAACACCAAACCTCTATTTCCATACCCCTTTGTCTAAATTTGAAGTAGTATTGAGGCATAAAAAGTTTCGAGTATTTCATACAATTATAGTTCAAGTGTTACCTATTTCCGAGAAATTTTTCTTTATAATTATTTCCTTGTAGACACAAAAGTGCTCGACTTATTTGGATTTGGTGCAAGATTTTCAAGTCCAGGGCGAATATGACTCAGAATTCTCACCCACAAATGTTTATTCCAGCTTCCAGCCAAGTAATCATATTACACCTTGTAACAATCCATTCCTTCCTAGTTTTTATGGTAACAGAATCTACTGGGAACGCCAAACCTCTATTTCCATGCTCCTTTGTCTGAATTTGAAATAGCTTTGAGGCATAAAAAGGTTGGTGGTACTTGGTGGTAAGTCTAGTCCATAAAATATTGCTCTCCCTTACGACTTATTTCTATGCATAGGTAATGCAACAAAAGGACAAAGATATGTTAAAAAGAAGATAGCAAAAGGACTTTGTAGCATATAGTCTTAAACATATTTACTTCAGTAAAGAATTTATTTATATAAGTTAAAAATATATATTTATATTCTAGCAGTATCAGTGAGATTGTATTGATGAAAATCTTTGAATAAGTGTTTGTTACAATAAAATGTGTTCCATTAAGAGACAGGTTTTGTTTTAAATTCTTCGATAAACAATTATAACCTCAAAAGTAACAATGTTTTTATATTAAATTGTGGAAGAACATTTACAATTTATTCTAAATACCACATCTTAAAAATTATTTTGCCTTAATTTATCACTACCCAGTTCAAGTGTTATCTATTTCTGACCACAGTAATCACCAAATTTTTTCGACAATTATTTCCTCGTAGACATAAAAGTGCTTGATTTATATAGATTTGGTGCAAAGTTTCCACGTCTAGGGTATATATGACTCAGAATTCACGCCTACGAGTGTCTTATTTCATCTTCCAGCCAAGTAATCACATTATACCTTTTCACAATCCACTCCTTTCTAGTTTTTATGGCACTAAAATCAATTGGGAACACCAAACCTCTATTTCCATACTACTTTGTCTAAATTTGAAGTAGTATTGAGGCATAAAAAGGTTTCGAGTATTTCAAACAGTTATAGTTCAAGTGTTACCTATTTCTGACCACCCTCATCAAATTTTTCTTTATAATTATTTCCTTCTAGACACAAAAGTGCTCGACTTATTTGGATTTGGTGCAAGATTTTCAAGTCCAGGGTGAATATGACTCAGAATTCTCGTCCACAAATGTTTATTCCAGCTTCCAGCCAAGTAATCATATTATACCTTTTAACAATCCATTCCTCTCTAGTTTGTATGGCAATAGAATCTACTGGGAACGCCAAACCTCTATTTCCATGCTCCTTTGTCTGAATTTGAAGTAGTTTTGAAGCATAAAAAGGTTGGTGGTAGATCTAGTCGACAAAATATTGCTCTCTTTACCACTTATTTCCGCATAAAGGTAATTATTTTTTGCTTCACTGTCAAGAATGATGATTCTAGAAGGCCTCCAGCAAAATTTAAGTTTCATTCATTGAAGATAATTGAAAAAAAATGTAATTAAATGCAAAGATGTCATTAATTTACATGTATTTTAAATGGGCGAGGTTATGTTGTCATACTACACCCCCCCCCCCCCCACCCCTACCAAGAGGTTCAAATTGTGACGTGACGTGCACGAAACCTATTCGTTACGCTGCGCCGAATAGCCGGCAACCAGCAATACTGCACGTAGGCATTTGCGGAGTGAGCCAAGCGAGGGCGCTGCGAATTCGAGACAATTCCAATGGTTTATTTATTACTACCGAATACCTTTATTTATTACTTAATCTTAAAATCAACGAAACTTATTTCAAATAAATTATGTCGATTACCTCGGATGCATCGTTTGCCCAACTTTACTCCATACGACAAAGCCATTTCTTGATAGAACTGTCACAATTGCGTTCCGTTCAATAGCGGGATTATAAAGCGACACCCGTCGTTACACCTCTAAATTCGCGTTAAAAAAAGAGTTTGATACATTATTTTAAAGAATTACGGTTATTTTCACTACTCATAGTACGAAAATTCAGAGAAAATACACTTTTGAAAACCGGGATGAGACAAAATCGGTAATCAGTAAATTCGCGACGGCAACTGTTCTAATTTGACATATGACGTAAGGTAATCATTTGACGTTTCGGAGACACATGTAAATCCCGATTCACACTAGCGGTATAAAGAGCCTAAAGGCGGTTTCAGAATAGTTTTCCCTAAAGATGATTTTAGAATAGTTTTTTGTAATGCCATTCGTTTTCTACTTATTGCAGATTTAGTTCAATATTATCCATCTGTAGTGGGTGTTCCACTGTACACTGGACCAACCAACATATTGAATTTTGTACTTTTTATTTTTTTGATAGGATCTACGACTCACTTAGCCTTACAAGAATTTGAGGCGGACATAGACAGATTAATTCACCTGGCATACCCACCAGCCCCTGAATGTTTTTAAATGTGGTCATTGTTGGCTTATCGGATGAAATTATTGCTGATATGGATGCATTTCTCGATGAAATTAAGGCAAAGATTCCTGAAATTTACGGTACACAGGTAAAACTAATAAAGAGATATTTACCTAAAGAAGAAGCAGTGGAACGTGATACTGGAGACTTCCGCAGGAGCCCATACGTTTCTTCTAAAGTTGGGAAGAGTATCAAGGGGATGGGAGAGCTTCCCTATTTATGTTTGAAATGCTGGAAATATGGTCATATGTCATCTGTATGTACGAGAGAAATGCCTGTTTGTTTGAAGATAGTTTTGTCGTTGAATCGGAAACTGGAACATCGAACTGAGAAATACCTCTTCACACATTCTGCGCTCCTAATAATTAAACCCTTACTTTCAAGACATTTTTGGTCACGGAATCGAAAAATGAAACATCAAATTATCGAATTCCTTTTCAAACATTCTGCGCTCCTAATAACTGCAATTTTTAATTTGAAGATAGTTTTGTGGTGGAATAGAAAACTGGAACATCGAACTGTGAAATACCTCTTCACACATTTCTTTGCTCCTTTCCGCCCAATACGAGTTGAAATATTGAGTGAGTTGGACGTGTTTTAAAATTCCTTAAACAAATAGGTTTTATCCGCGCATCTAAAGGCTCTTTGAAATTTAAATTTCATAGAGGAAAACTGTCAGCTGCGGCTGGAACCTGTGGGCTAAACGCATAACACAATATGTGCAGGGAAACTCGACCTGTCCCGGAACAAATGGGAGCTTTTGTCATCGTTGATGTGAAGAGGATTTAGAAAATAATCCCCGAAGTAAAACGAAATAATGCCGGATTTTGACTCGTTTTATAACTCAGCCACTGTTTTTTGAACAAATTAAAAGTATAATGCCTCCTGAGGTGGGGAAGCTTTAATAAGGAATATATTATTTACTTTTACATACCTTTGTTTTGCGTTGATTAAACACGACGACGGCTAAGCATACTACGATTACCATACTAACTAGTTGTATAATGATGATACCAGCTTCAAGGTACGGGTCGTGGTGCACTAAGCAAACGCCATTTCTGCCACATTTTTCGGGACAATTGGCCGGACACGGCTGGCACCTGCAAGTGACGAATTAGATCATTATTTTTGTCAAAAAGTAGTGCTTTTTGTTTAGCGTCACAATCTCAGCAAAAGCCCATTTTTGAGCCCTTTTAGCAGATGTGGAACAAAAAGAGTTACATCGTTTCTATGAAAATTGCCGACGTTTTGACTTTTATTACAAAAGTTGCTCAGGGCTTTGTCGCTTTGCAAACTATGACATATGAGAGTGTTTTGTACAATTCACTGATGAAGGTGGTAAGAGCATCGAAATGTTTAGAGCATAAAAGAAGGGTGGGAAACATTGTTTTTTTTTTCTTTACTAAATCATAGGATCATAACCCCAGAAACACTCTCCACTTAATGACTGTTTCAAGGTACATTTTCAAGGTTTTTTCGGTATTAACATTGACTTTAAACTTTTTTCATTCGCGTTGTCTTCACTTAAGCAGGAAGGCAAGGCACTACTGGTCAATTGCCAAATGTTCAACTGGGTTTCTTTGTTTGCATGTTTGTTCTGTTCTTTTTAGTCAGAATCAGAAAAGCAGTAATCACTGAGCCTCTGTTATGTCTGTCTGCCCGGGTCTGGGTCTAAGTCTGCCTGTCTATTAAACTTCTGGAAAGTACAAGCCTTTCACTTTTCGACATCAAGGTTAGCAAGGAATAGGCAGTATGTTATAAAAATACGTGGTAGGTTCTAGTATCAGGTTTGGGTCTAGGTCTTGTTCTGGGTTTGGGTTTGGATCTATCTGCCTGTCACTTGAGAACGCCTGTACCGATTGGAGTGAGTCCAACTGTTTTGTCCTCTCCTTGATGTCCTCTTTCACCTCCCACCATCAAAAGTTCCGTAGTTGCAAGTTTCTCAGAGGTAGGACCCTTCAAAGGTCGATTTTTAGGCAGTTTTAGAATTGCGTTTTTGGACCATTTTTAAAAAGCCTCGTTAGAAGTTAATTCATTCGAATTGAGTTTGTTACGTTCTTAGAGGATTGCAAGCGTGGATTCTGATCAAAAACACCAAAATAATGTTCCGAAATTTTCCTGAAAGTGTCCAAAAAGGGGGGGAACTTTTTTCTCAATTCTCAATTTTGACCGCCTGTCACTTGAGAACGCCTGTACCGATTGGAGTGAGTCCAACTGTTTTGTCCTCTTCTTGATGTCCTCTTTCACTTACCGCCATTGGAAGTTCCGTAGGTGCAATATTTCCGGAGATAGACCCCTTCGGAGGTCGATCTTTAGGCACTTTTAGAATCGATTTTTGGACCATTTTTAAAAAAAACCTCTTTAGAAGTTAATTCCATTCGAATTGAGTTTGTTATGTTCTCAGAGGATGCCTATTAATATAGACGTGTATGTAGTGTAACCGCTTTCATATTTAAGAAAACGTCATCAAATCTGAAAAATTGGTGTTTAAAATTTTATGCTAATGCTGTTTTTAGCTCTAAAATGTAGACGCTTCCAATGTCATATCGCCTGCCTGATGACGTCAGTCGCCTACCTGATGACGTCAGTAACAATGATTTATTAGGTTAATGTGTTTTTTTTTCAAGCGGACTAAAAGTACGTCATTTGTTTTCTCCATACGCACACCTAAAGTGGGCTTTCAAATCCTGAGACCAAAAAAGTAGCAAAAAAGTCCTAGGCAGTAAAAGTAAAGTCAAAAGTCACCGCTAGTGTCATGGTGGCGCACATATAAATGATTTTCATTCAACAAAATTATTTTAATAATAGATGACACCAGATAAACCGATCTGAGTGTATTCCCATCTTTACATTCTTGTTGAAAAAACAAAGGACAGAAATACTCTCAGAGCACTCAAGAGCACCATCCGAAACCGTTATTAGTCGAAATCGCATAGGTTCTCGAATTCTGAATTCGTCTGTTAAATGTCATGCGCGTCATCATATTTATCTGTCAATGTGACATTTATTAATTTAGTATTGAAAATAATGCTACAAATTCTTAGTTTACCATAATCATTGGTTATTATTTAATACATTAAAACCATTGAACATTGAAAACCACCATTCTAACATATTCTATGTATTTTACAAATAATATACACAATTGGGTAAGTACCTAGACCCGCTTAAAGAGGATGAGAGAAAATTGCAAAACTGAACCACTTTTAAATAGATTTCTTATTTCTTGCATGCTTGAAAAAAAAATAGTATATGTTACTCGGAGTAAAAGGTCTTTTTGTGCTTCGCCCAGTTGCAGGCCTCAGCTTCGCTTCGGCCGTCAATCTCTGGGCTCAGCACGAAAAGACCCACTTTTCCTCCTAGTGACATAATCTACAATTAAACGGTTTTTTTATTATTGGATTTTAAAGTAATAAAAAACCTTTTTTTCTGTCATATCGCCTGCCTGATGATATCAGTAACAATGATTATGGTCTATTTCAAATAAATATTCATCTAGCAGGCTGAGGAATTGACAGATTGGTACTATTCTATCCATGTAGTAAATTTACTTTAAAAGTCAATTTCTCAGCTTTCTAGATGAATATCAATTTGAAATGGACTCTAACTGGAGATATTGTAAAAGTGACTTGAAATCGCCTATTAAAACGCCTGTACCGATTGGAGTGAGTCCAACTGTTTTGTCCTCTTTTTGATGTCCTCTTTCACTTACCGCCATCGGAAGTCCCGTAGGTGCAATATTTTCGGAGATAACCCCCATAGAAGGTCGATTTTTAGGCAGTTTTAGAATTGCGTTTTTGGACCATTTTTAAAAAGCCTCTTTAGAAGTTAATTCATTCGAATTGAGTTTGTTACGTTCTTAGAGAATTGCAAGCTTGGCATTCTGATCAAAAACACCAAAAAAAATGTTCCGAAAATTTTCCTGAAAGTGTCCAAAAAGGGGGGGGGGGAACTTTTTTCTCAATTCTCAACTTTGACCGCCTCTCACTTGAGAACGCCTGTACCGATTGGAGTGAGTCCAACTATTTTGTCCTCTTCTTGATGTCCTCTTTTACTTACCGCCATCGGAAGTCCCGTAGGTGCAATATTTTCGGAGATAACCCCCATAGGAGGTCGATTTTTAAGCAGTTTTAGAATTGCGTTTTTGGACCATTTTTAAAAAGCCTCTTTAGAAGTTAATTCATGCGAATTGAGTTTGTTACGTTCTTAAAGGATTGCAAACGTGGCATCCTGATCAAAAACACAAAAAAAAAATTTCCGAAATTTTCCTGAAAGTGTCCAAAAAGGGGAGACTTTTTTCTCAATTTTCAATTTTGACCGCCTGTCACTTGAGAACGCCTGTACTGATTGGAGTGAGTCCAACTGTTTTGTCCTCTCCTTGATGTCCTCTTTCACTTACCGCCATCGGAAGTCCCGTAGGTGCAATATTTTCGGAGATAACCCCCATAGGAGGTCGATTTTTAGGCAGTTTTAGAATTGCGTTTTTGGACCATTTTTAAAAAGCCTATTTAGAAGTTAATTCATGCGAATTGAGTTTGTTACGTTCTTAAAGGATTGCAAACGTGGCATCCTGATCAAAAACACAAAAAAAAAATTTCCGAAATTTTCCTGAAAGTGTCCAAAAAGGGGTGACTTTTTTCTCAATTTTCAATTTTGACCGCCTGTCACTTGAGAACGCCTGTACTGATTGGAGTGAGTCCAACTGTTTTGTCCTCTCCTTGATGTCCTCTTTCACTTACCGCCATCGGAAGTCCCGTAGGTGCAATATTTTCGGAGAAAACCCCCATAGGAGGTCGATTTTTAGGCAGTTTTAGAATTGCGTTTTTGGACCATTTTTAAAAAGCCTCTTTAGAAGTTAATTCATTCGAATTGAGTTTGTTACGTTCTTAGAGGATTGCAAGCGTGGCATTCTGATCAAAAACACCAAAAAAAATGTTCCGAAATTTTCCTGAAAGTGTCCAAAAAGGGGGGGAACTTTTTTCTCAGTTCTCAACTTTGACCGCCTGTCACTTGAGAACGCCTGTACCGATTGGAGTGAGTCCAACTATTTTGTCCTCTTCTTGATGTCCTCTTTTACTTACCGCCATCGGAAGTCCCGTAGGTGCAATATTTTCGGAGATAACCCCCATAGGAGGTCGATTTTTAAGCAGTTTTAGAATTGCGTTTTTGGACCATTTTTAAAAAGCCTCTTTAGAAGTTAATTCATTCGAATTGAGTTTGTTACGTTCTTAGAGGATTGCAAGCGTGGCATTCTGATCAAAAACACCAAAAAAAATGTTCCGAAATTTTTTTAAAAGCGTCCAAAAAGGGGGGACTTTTTTCTCAATTCTCAACTTTGACCGCCTGTCACTTGAGAACGCCTGTACGGATTGGAGTGAGTCCAACTGTTTTGTCCTCTTCTTGATGTCCTCTTTCACTTACCGCCATCGGAAGTCCCGTAGGTGCAATATTTTCGGAGAAAACCCCCATAGAAGGTCGATTTTTAGGCAGTTTTAGAATTGCGTTTTTGAACCATTTTTAAAAAGCCTCTTTAGAAGTTAATTCATGCGAATTGAGTTTGTTACGTTCTTAGAGGCTTGCAAGCGTGGATTCTGATCAAAAACACCAAAAAAAATGTTCCGAAATTTTCTTGAAACTGTCCAAAAAGGGGGGACTTTTTTCTCAATTCTCAACTTTGATCGCCTGTCACTTGAGAACGCCTGTACCGATTGGAGTGAGTCCAACTGTTTTGTCCTCTTTTTGATGTCCTCTTTCACTTACCGCCATCGGAAGTCCCGTAGGTGCAATATTTTCGGAGATAACCCCCATAGGAGGTCGATTTTTAGGCAGTTTTAGAATTGCGTTTTTGAACCATTTTTAAAAAGCCTCTTTAGAAGTTAATTCATGCGAATTGAGTTTGTTACGTTCTTAGAGGCTTGCAAACGTGGATTCTGATCAAAAACACCAAAAAAAATGTTCCGAAATTTTCTTGAAACTGTCCAAAAAGGGGGGGAACTTTTTTCTCAATTCTCAACTTTGATCGCCTGTCACTTGAGAACGCCTGTACCGATTGGAGTGAGTCCAACTGTTTCGTCCTCTTTTTGATGTCCTCTTTCACTTACCGCCATCGGAAGTCCCGTAGGTGCAATATTTTCGGAGATAACCCCCATAGGAGGTCGATTTTTAGGCAGTTTTAGAATTGCGTTTTTGAACCATTTTTAAAAAGCCTCTTTAGAAGTTAATTCATGCGAATTGAGTTTGTTACGTTCTTAGAGGCTTGCAAACGTGGATTCTGATCAAAAACACCAAAAAAAATGTTCCGAAATTTTCTTGAAACTGTCCAAAAAGGGGGGGAACTTTTTTCTCAATTCTCAACTTTGATCGCCTGTCACTTGAGAACGCCTGTACCGATTGGAGTGAGTCCAACTGTTTTGTCCTCTTCTTGATGTCTTCTTTCACTTACCCCCCGGAAGTCCCGTAGGTGCAATATTTTCGGAGATAACCCCCATAGGAGGTCGATTTTTAGTCACTTTTAGAATCGCGTTTTTGGACCATTTTTAAAAAACCTCTTTAGAAGTTAATTCATTCGAATTGAGTTTTTTACGTTCTTAGAGGATTGCAAGCGTGGCATTCTGATCAACAACACCCAAAAAAAATGGTCCGAAATTTTTTTAAAAGTGTCCAAAAAGGGGGGACTTTTTTCTCAATTCTCAACTTTGACCGCCTGTCACTTGAGAACGCCTGTACGGATTGGAGTGAGTCCAACTGTTTTGTCCTCTTCCTGATGTTCTCTTTCACTTACCACTATCGGAAGATCCATAGGTGCAATATTTTTCGAGACAGACCCCTTCGGAAGTCGACTTTTAGATACTTTTAGAATCGCGTTTTTTGACCATTTTTAAAAAACCTCTCAAGAGGTTAACTTCATTCGAATTGAGTTTGTTACGTTCTTAGGAGATTATAAACATGCCATTCTGATCAAAAACAGCAAAAAGAAATTCCGCAATTTTTTTGAAAATGTCCAAAGGATGATGATTACGACTTTTTTCTCAATTCTCAAACTTTGACCGCCTGTAACTTGAGAACGCCTGGACCGACTAGAATGAACCCAACTGTTTTGTCCTCTCCTTGATGTCCTCTTTCATTTCCCACCATCGGAAGTTCTAAAGGTGCAATATTTTCGGAGATAGATCCCTTCGGAAGTCGAGTTTCAGGCACTTTTAGAATCGAATTTTTGGACCATTCTTTAAAAAACCTCTGGAGGTTAATTTTATTCGAATTAAGTTTATTACGTTCTTAGGGGATTGCAAACATGCCATTCCGATCAAAAACAGCAAAAAAAAATTCCGAAATTTTCAAAAGGGGGGGGGGGGGTATTACGACTCTTTTCTCAATTTTCTCAATTTTCTTTCTTTGATTTGAAATTTTGTCTCTCTCCTCCTTTTTCTTTTCTATTGTCTTCTCGTAAGGAGCAAAAGAAGGCAGTATTGGTCAATTGCCAGAAAACTTGCAACCAGGAAAAATCCAGAAACATGATACACGTTTCCTTTAAAACTCAATGAATGCACATACAGGAGCATTTTCAATGCTCTTTTGGTGTTAAATCTGACTAAGAAACTCTTCCTCTCTGCTTTTTTTCTTTCTTTTGTCTTCTCATAAGTAACGCAAGACAAGGCCCTGCTAGTTAATTGCCAGAAATCTTAAAGTTCTGAATCATCAATCACGTTTCCTTCAAAACTCAAACTCCGGCTGCGAATATTTTATGTATTTCCACTTAGCAGGATCCTACTTCTTGTTCTTCTTCGACATTCCTGTGCTAAACGAGTCGAAAATATTTAGTTTCCCACGTCTCATTGGGACTTCATAAACTGGAAGAGAAATTATGCAAAAGTTGCGATCTGGCTCCCGGTTGCAGGAGAAAGTTTGGCAGCGTTCCAATATAATTACGTGATACTGCTGCTGCTAGACAAACACTAAATTGAAATGCAACCCCCGAAATCGATTTTGATATAATTAAAATCACAGACCGATATATAGGATGTTTGATGCAGAATTATTAACCAGCCAATTCGATTGGATTTTGATGGGTGTCGTACCCATCGAAACCTTTTAATGACTCAGCTTTAACCTGAGACTTTAAAGCGGGAATATTGATATTAGTAGTGACGAAGTACAGGTACAGCAGGAGGGCGATTACTACCACCGTGGAGGCAGCGACCTACACGTGTTACACTTTATCGACTATCGCTTATATTTTATCCGCAGTAACTGAAAACGTGATTAAACTCTTAAATTACTGCAGTAGCAAAGTTTGAGCTCGCTTCTTCGGTTCCTTGATCGGCTTATCGACAAAAGGGCCCGAAAATTAACTGTACATTTTCGTAAGCTATTTTCTACCGAAAGCCTTCGTCGCCGAGTCAATAATTTTAAGTTCGGCACTAACGAGCTAATGGCGTGCCCTCAAGGACCCTAGAACGGGGCATATTTTGAATGTAAGCAATAAAAGTCGCTTTTAGGAGTAGAGAAAGGAATAAACCATATTTCTACAAAAAAAAATCACAATTGGTAGACATCAGTGCTGACAGAGAAGAACCACTTGCCACGCATTCTCTCTTCGAAAACTACTCCTGTATGTTGCTCTTCAGAAAGTAGAACATACTATGCAGCAGCCTTCATGTTTGAACTACTTTATATTTGCCACTTTGATGGGAAACCAATCCAAAAAGCGAAGAAGTGAAACTGTGCCCACTAACTAAAATGATAACCTAAAACATGCAGATATTGATTCTCACTGCAGCTGAACGAGTTTAAGAAAAATAGAGCCTGGTGGGTAAGGGGTATCAAGTAAACACTTGCACAACCTTCCAGTTACAACTTATTTTCAGGTACGACTGGAATGCCGAATATGACTTAGCGGGTGGGGGGGGGGGGAGATAGAAGGAAGAAGATAGGAGGAAGGGAGAAGATAAAGGTAAAATCTGGGATACAGTAAGTGATGGGAGAATTTTTGCAGTGGATATAGAAAGTCTGTTTACGTAGAAGCTGCTGAAAAATGTGAAGCTACAGATGTAGAAATAGTGACAAAAGAAAATGCAGTAAAGAGCTAAGAATAACCGTGATGCTACAGTTAATGACCTCAATAGGTGACTGAAATAGTTATTTTTTGAAGTAGTGAAACTGTTTTTTGAATATAAAGACAAACGCTTGTTTCAATAGTATGCATTTAATGTATCTATTTGGAAAGCATTCGCTTTGGACAAGACAAAGACACGACAAGTTCGAGGCAAAGTGCAATTTTACGAGATGCATTCGAGACGAAAACCTAATCAAATTAAATCCAGAGACATTAACCGTACTGACTTTAAGTCTGTCAATTTAACTCGCTAACCAATTAATTTATCGCAGAGCATGAGGTAGATTTAAATCTCGTCTGCGACGCTTTCTAGAACAAAGGGCACTTTCTAGGGATTAAAAATTGGATTTTTATTGTCGTTTAAATAAAAATTGTAGAAATGATTGGCCAGATTTTTGCACGTCAATAAAAAAAATAAAAATCTAGAAATATTAAAACTTAAATATAACCGGAAATTTCCAAGTGATACTCATAACTCGATTTCAGCATTTTATATCCTCTGCTTTTTGAGTAATTTCGTTACCGACTTTCGAATAATTTTCGGGGTCCAAGTTTAACTAAACCAATTACGCTTTCTTTTGGGGCTTTCGTTGAAATATCCAACTTAAATGAGTTCATAATTTGATTTCATCCAGATTTTAATGCTCGATACGATCGTGGCACTCGAGTCGAAAAGTTAGTGCTTTTTAATCTATTAATTAAACATGTATCCAGTTACCAAGAAGGCGTCCAACCGACGATTAAGGATATTAAACCTCGGGGATACGTCTAATTTGTCGGTGTATTTAATAGGAGCGAACGAGTTTTATTGGAAATACGCCCTTTCTACTGAAAGTGTCGATATTTAATTGAGTCGTAAACTTACTGCAAAAATATAGGGGGTGAATTTCAAAACATGAAAAGGGTGAAGAAACAAAGTGCATTTTTATGGTTGAAAGGCAAAAAGTTATAACTGACAAATTAATAACTCTACAGTAGACTGAGTTAAAGTTTCAATTACGCTTTAAAAAAATCTACTATATACCAGTTGTTTAGTTGACTTAAGCAACAAATAATTTACCAGAAAAAGCTGAAAGTCAGATCATTCTACGGAGAAAGAAAAAAGGTGTATAATGGTGCTTAAAACCTAAATTTGGAAAATTTGTTGCTTACGCTCTTTTTCCTTTCAACCATCAATTTACTTCTTTTCTGACCAAAAGCTTTCCAGCTGACTTTTTCTAATAAACACCCATGTCACGGTCATTTGTCTCATTACGCATTTCCTTATTGTTTGTTATGAACTATATTTTGCTATTAGTTCTTTTTTGAAGTCTTACAGTACCTTGGTCATTGTTACATTTCGATTATATGCCTTGTCGAGACTTCACTTACTCCTTCGGTTTCATTCACTGGTTCTCGAGAGGACTTGTTGGTACCCACTAAAATGTACCTTGTCTGTTAATTTTACGTTGTTTTTAAGTTATTTGTGTTTACTAGTAGATTTTGTGATTAGAATTTACCTCCTTTGCCTTGTTTCGAATCCACTTTTGTCAGTTTTCAGCCCGAGCGACCTTCACTGGCTTCTCGAGGATTAGTTTTGTAACTTTAATTTTGTATTTTCTGGCTATATTCATGTTTTTTTTTAGCAGAGGATGCTTCCAGGCTTCCCAGTTTATCCCAGATTCCCGCTTTGCACCTGTTTGTTGTGTTTACATCGATTCAGATTGTGAGGTTAGGGCAAGACCGCAAGCTAACAGCGTTTTTCACTAACAGCACTAGTGCACACTGAGTATATTTCTGTCCTTTGTTAATTTAAGCGAATTATAGAGACGGAAACACACTCAGCGCGCCCAGTGAAAATCGCTGTCATATTTTGACGTTTGACGCGACTTTTGCGAGCCGAGTTCGGTAATTCCATCCGAGCGCTCCGGATCACTGCCACCTAGACCATAAGGCCGTGAAGCAGAAGCTGTGACGTCACAGTCGTGGTCCAAGGTCATTAGCGTGAGACCATTTGAATTGTATGGACTTCAAAAATTTTTTCCGACTTTGCGACTAATATTGTTCATTTTGTACTCATAATTTTGTTTTTATAAATTGTGCCGGATTTTAGGACATTTCTTGCAGCTAGTGCTGCATTTAGACTAACAACAAGTGCTTTAAAAGTGTTGAAAATTTCTCAAACGTGGTTGGGTGTCACGGTGCGAAATCAATGTAAACAGGTCTAGCAAATTTTGGTTTCAAAGGAATGAGGGTGTGAAGAAAAAATTGATGTAAGGTAATCTATATCTGAAGAAAATAGTAAGGTACGTTAAAATAGAGTACCTACATAGATCTATAAAAAAAGTTAGGTTAACCCTCAGTCACTAATCCTGATTCCTGAATTTGAAAAAGACCAGACTGAAATCTATGAACTAGTACAGTAAACTTGCCAATAGAGAGTTCCATTTAACTTTTTAATATATACCTATTAAAAATGTAGCTTTTTTTCCCAAGAGTTTTTCACCCAGATCAAAGATGCAAAAAGAGTTTCTAATCATTTATATTCTTTTATACAAAACCCTAGCTCCTTTATTACAAATTTACACCCCATTACATCCCATTACACCCCATTACAAATTTCAAAATTTGTTACATAAACAGATTTATTTGCTCTCAACATATTCCTATATAGACCATGTATAACATTTACTCGTTTAGGTACACTGCATGGACCAAACATTTGGTCCAAGTATCAAATGATGTCACTAGTACTTTCTTAATGGTGTAAACACTGGGGATCAAATATTTGGTCCAGAGTAAAGGAGGTAGATCAAACAGGTCTTTTTTATGGTGTAAACACTTTAGCCCCAAATTGGATTCTGGAATTGGATTGCAGTTTCCGAAAAGGGTATATATTAGTTATAAAAGCTTCCATTTATAACTAAAACAGCTGTTCTTTGACAAACTTTGATTCAAGTTGATTAGGTACCTACTCAATTTGTTCATTGGTCTAATTTGGTCCACGTGATGTAAATGTACTACATGACTAAGGGCGACTTTTACAAGTTCCAGTAAAACTTCAGATTGAAGATAAAACACCAGACTTACCTGACAGATAAACCCAGTTTACCTGACAGATAAACAATGCAATGTAGGTTATACCAGGAGTTTTATTTTCAATCTGAAGTTTTACTTGAACTTGTAAAAGTCACCCTAAGATCAAACTCAGTAAACTTCTTATTTCTGTTAAAAATTTAGGAATTATCTTTGTTAGAAGAATTACATTATTTTTTAACTTTTACTTTTCTTAAAGGAATCAGCAAGAGATCATCATATACCTACCTACCATTTATACCAAAAACTTGATGTCCTGCATAGAAGTTCTTTAGTGAGGTCTTCACAGTCAAAATGGTAGAAACACAATAGTAGTTGGAAAGTGCCAGTGTCCAGAAAGTACCTACTTACTTCCACAAACAGAGATGTATCGAGTCTATTTCCAAGAGGATTTGAGTTCTAGTGTGTGTAGTAACAGCAAGGACTCAAAGTAATAGAAACTGTATGCAGCGATGTGTTGGAAGTGCAAAATGTTGTAATCGGCAGGAAGTTGTTTTTTTTTCTATTTATAGGTAATTGTGTAAGATTAAACTGCCAACAACTTTTCATTGTCGTAAATCCCGGGTTATTCAACTTATTATTAGTCACAGTTGTAATCATATTCCTAATTTTCATCCATTACAACCCATATAACAAGCCTTGCCATGGATATTTTGTTTACACGGGTTGTAATGGGTGAAAATTGAGAATACAATTATTATGACTACAACTAAGAAGTCGAATAAACCCACACAAATAAAACATGTTTTGATTATTACAACATTTGGCCCTTAGCAATAAAAAATAAAAGAGTTAATTCAAGAAACATAGTTTTTTTATTTAGAAGGTATAGTTTATACAACAATGTATCCAAGGCAACATTAGTCAAACAATAATGCTGAGTACATTTTAAGTATACGATATTAAGTAACAATAGCTTCATCCACAGTCTAGGCAACAGCAGCTTGAGACTGTAAAGGAGTATAAAAAAGACTTAACAAAACTATGAATAAATGTTACAGGAGAGGGAGACAAATGTGTTGACATCGCTTGCGAAGTCTGATCTGTTTCTTCATTATAAAAAATAAACTTTTTCTGTACTTCATCCTTGCGAAAATGCACCTCACATACCTAAAACACCAGTTTTCTACAAAGTTCATGGAATTCATCCTCTTTTTTATAAATAAAATCCTTCCGTTTATAAATAAAATCTGAGGGATGATAACCTAACTTTCTCTAAAATTCTTGTCTCTTATTTATGTATAAATGTACCCTACTATGTTCTCCAGGCACGAAATCTTCTCTTTTAATGGCTCTAATCCATTTTCTCTTAAATCTTCATCACGGGGAAACCAAAAAACCGATTTTTTAGGTCCATTCTTTAAGTTTGTGTTGCACCCTGACACAGCACCGGTAAGGCATTTTCACAGTTTTTAAACACTAAATTGCATAGTTCCGAATTTAGCACAAACTTTAATACGTTTCCTAAAGTCCACTAATGTTCATAAAAACAAAATTCACATTAAAAAACCGAATAATCACAGTAAAATCACGCAAGATATACACGAAATCATTTGAAATCCATTCATTTCAAATGGTGACCTTGGACCACGACTGTGACGTCACAGACTCTGCTTCACGGCCTTATAGTCTAGGTGGCAATGTCCGGATACAGACCATCTCCCAAAATCTTAACAGGCTAGAGTGAGATAGACTTATATCCCGAGCGCTCGGGATGTAATTACCGAACTCAACTTTAACCTCAATTTTTGTGTTTTTGTTTGTTTATTTGCCTTCGTGATATTTATCTTAATAAAATACATTTTATTCCAAAAATTATGGATACACAACAGCAAGAGTTGCTAATTGACTTACCACAGATCTTTCCCCATCTCAGGGATAAAAAAAAATGGACAATAGAAGGACGCCTTGGCATGTAACAATTCATGAGAGTCCATTGCCTGCATAATGGAGACAGATGGTAAGTATTTAAAAAATTATGTGGTGATGCTATTCTGTTATGATATTCCACAGTTCTATAACTTGTTTATGTTTGAAAGGATTCTTCAATGGTAATGAACAATGTTCTGAATGTTCAATTCTAAACTTTTGTCTGTAGTAGACTTTTCAAGATCATTGTTGAGTTTGTATAGCCACTTTGCTCCTAAGTGTCTTTTTCTGAAGTCTTGCCAGGAAAACTGGTAATAGATTAAAAAGAAATGTGAGAGAGAGAGAGAGAGAGAGGCAATCAAAAAATATACCATAAGGTTCGGCAGCAGCAAAGCAAAGATAGGTCCTTTTTGAAAAATTAGGATTCCTAGGTGGGGGGCAAACAAAAATGTTAGTGTTTATAATTTTATTGTTGGTATTAGAGTAGATAGTAGCATATTACTAATTACATGGGTATACTAACACGGTAACTACAAGAATTACTTGATTTTAGTCTCGTACTTGTGGAAATATTAATACTCAAAATTTTCAAGTACCTATCTGTTGTCTTCTTTCTTAGCCAAAGTGAACAAAGAAGCCAAGGTGACCAACAAAGCCAAACTAAATTTTCTTCTCAACCTGGCTCATCATATTTTCAGTACCTGAAAGGTCACCACAGTCAGTAACTCATTATCATATTTACTCTGGCATTGATTTGCCAAGATACACCTCCGTTTGGTGAATGATTGTTAAACCCTAGTCTACACAATTTTCACATGTAGTTTAGAAAGTATCATTTGTATTTTAGAACAGTCACTTGGATTTCAGAATATAT
The DNA here is from genome assembly GCA_951812265.1 of Taphrorychus bicolor. Lineage (NCBI taxonomy): Eukaryota > Metazoa > Arthropoda > Insecta > Coleoptera > Curculionidae > Taphrorychus > Taphrorychus bicolor. The sequence continues at coordinate 44,547,972 of OX638304.1, read as the reverse complement.
CACTTGTGTTTCAGAATCGTGATTTTGATTATAGAAATCGTCAGTTGTATTTCAGAATAGTCACTTGTATTTCAGAAAAGTACAGTTGAATTTCAGAACAATCATTTAGGTTTTAGAATATATCACTTGTATTTCAGAAGGCGTCACTTGTAGTTTAGAAAATATCACTTGAATTTCAGAAAATTGTTTTGGAAACAAAGTTTGTTATTTGCATTTTTGTGGAGTTCTTCGAAACAGTAAGTAGAGTGCAAAAGTGAAAGACTCAAAAACCACTTCAACACAATATATTTTCTAAATAATTGGTCTTTATTCGCACAACTTAGCCCTTAATGCTGCCGTCTTAGTAATGGAAGATATACCAATTGGACTAAATTTTATATTTGCCAATAGTAAATTATTGTCATTGTTAAATTTTATGTGTATATCAAGTATAATTTATACAATATAAAAAAAGGAAACTCTGTTGTAGTTGCATCGCATGCTTTCTCAATCCGATTCTGAAGATAGTATGTAATTCATTCATTTTCTGAAATTTAAATGATGAATTCTGAAATACATCTGAACTTTTCTGAAATACAAATGACTAATCTAAATTCCAACTGATGGTTTCTGAAATCCATGTGACGCTTCTAAATTTCAATTGATACTTTCTAAAATTCAACTGACTATTCTGAAATACAAGTGAGGATTTCTGAAATACAAGTGATATATCTGAAATCCAAGTGACGTTTTCTAAAATACAAACGATACTTTCTAAACTACATGTGAAAATGGTGTAGAAACTGATTTTAAGCTACTGCCTTTTTCAGTCCAACTTCCTGGTTGTAGTTCACCCAATTCATCCACATAATCTAGGCACCCTGTGGGACAGTACCTTCTATCACTTAAGGGAAGTTAAATTTTACTATTTTGTAAGACATTTTGCAGTACAACTGTGGCCAGAGAGATTAACTCACATGTTTCCACTTTTGCAACAATGGTTTTTTTTTAAGATCCTCCACCTTTGTGTTAGAAGGCCAAATGTACTTTAAATTGTCCTCTGATTCTATAATTGCAAATATTCTTCTTGTCTTCTAAATTAGATCCATAGTAAGGCCTAATAATATTAGCATGCAAGGGAAATGCTGCATCTGCCACTACAAAGTGAGACTAAGAATAATATCTTATGTAGTGCCATACCCATTCCACTATTTTCGAAAACAGTGGAGTCATGCTGCCCCAATATCAACCACTGTCACTATAGTGTCAGTACTGTCAGTTGCCAAATTAAAAGTTAAGAATTAAGAATAAAGAAGTTGCTTAAACCCTGCCTTAGTTGACACTTTGACATCTCAGATTGTGTTTTTTTGTCATTCAGTTTACTTAGATAGCAATTTTTTTGTTCTCTTCGCCTAACAAGAAAAGTATGTGACACCCCTTACACTAAAGGCACATTAAGGGTAGAAAACGCTCTAAAAAGAGAGCATAAGGGCAGAAAACATTCCCTTAGTCAAAAATGCTAATTTGCTGCTGCATTTCCCCCTTCCTCCCTGTTCCATGTTCTGTTTAACACCCTCCCCTCGGAATAAAATTCAAACCTAATAAAAATTCTCCAGTCACGTCTAGCAGATCAAATATTTATTGCCATAGCAGAGAGGCTCAATTATTTAACACTATCAATTTCCTGCCCTCTATTCCAATTTCCCAAGGCATTTGTAAAAGTACGCCCTTAGTTAGAAACTATGGAGAGAGGCAAAAGGGAAAAAATCTACAACACGTTATTGTCTGTCCGTTTAATGGCAGGCTGCTCCCTTTTACTATCCAGAAATTAGAATTTAAATCTTGAGCAGGAAAAGGGATGTTCGAAGAGAATGTGTGCTCTGGTAATCAGAAAAGTGAAGTTGTTGGCTAAAGCTTCGGCCAAGTAGTTGAATATTAAGGGCGGCTTTTACAAGTATCAGTAAAACTTCAGTTTGAAGTTAAAACACCAGATATGACGTAGATTGCATTGTTTATCTGTCAGGTAACAATGTAATCTATGTCATTACTGAAGTTTTACTGATAGTTGTAAAAGTTACCCTAAAAGAATCGTTTTTACACACAAAAAAAAAACATTTCTTTATGGGGCTTGTAAAAACTTTCCTCAGGCCTACCTTGTGAAATTCAATCTGCCACTTTCGAGGGCCTCTCCAGTGATACCTGACCTGGACGCGTCGCCTGGAAAGTAAAATCCAGATCGACACACACACTGGTAATTTCCCCTTCGGTCGGTTTGACGATCGGTCCCTCTAGCACACTGAAAAGGAAATTTTATCTGTCAGTAAAAATGCTCGTAAATACATAGGGGATGTTCATTTGAAAACGTCGTAGGTGCCTGTGAAATGTCATAAGAAAAAGAGCCCATTCACTTTGCTTATGTCACATTTTTCTGTCAAAAGTTCATAGCCTTCTAGCTGACGTCAAAAGTGGTTAAAAAATATAGAGCCTTTAAAAATTCAAATTTGGTGTCTTTGGAGAAATGGAGGTTGAAATCGATTAAAAATTAAATATTGTATCTAAAAAAGTAAATTTTGATGTTTTGTAAGAAAGTCAAGCTAGGACTAGGGCCACAATTAGTGAAAATTGACTCAAAACGTGGAAAAGTACAAATTTGGATGCTTTAGAAAAATTCAACTTAAAATTAGGACCAAAAATCAATTAAAAATTACTCAAAGAGTCAAAAATGCATATTAAAAGTTTTTGGGCAGATTCAGGTTAGGATTAAGGTTAAAAGTGGTTAAAAAATTGTATATAGAGCCTTTAAAAATTCAAATTTGGAGTCTTTGGAGAAATGCAGGTTGAAATCGATTAAAAATTAACCATTTTATCTAAAAAAGTAAATTTTGATATTTTATGTCAAAGTCAAGCTAGGACTAAGGCCAAAATTAGTAAAAATTGACTCAAAACGTGGTAAAATACAAATTTGGAAGCTTTAGAAAAATTCAACTTAAGATTTTGGCCAAAATCAATTAAAAATTACTCAAAGAGTCAAAAATGCAGATTAAAAGTTTCTGGGCAGATTCAGGTTAGGATTAAGGTCAAAAGTGGTTAAAAAATTACATATAGAGTCTTTAAAAATTCAAATTTGGAATCTTTGGAGAAATGCAGGTTGAAATCGATTAAAAATTAACCATTTTATCTAAAAAAGTAAATTTTGATATTTTATGACAAAGTCAACCTAGGACTAAGGCCAAAATTAGTAAAAATTGACTCAAAACGTGGAAAAATACAAAATTGGATGCTTTAGAAAATTTCAACTTAAGATTATGGCAAAAATCAATTAAAAATTACTCAAAGAGTCAAAAATGCAGATTAAAAGTTTTTGGGCAGATTCAGGTTAGGATTAAGGTTAAAAGTGGTTAAAAAATTACATATAGAGCCTTTAAAAATTCAAATTTGGAGTCTTTGGAGAAATGCAGGTTGAAATCGATTAAAAATTAAATATTTTATCTAAAAAAGTAAATTTTGATGTTTTATGAGAAAGTCAGGTTAGAACTAAGGCCGAAATTAGTAAAAATTTACTCAAAACGTGGAAAAATACAAAATTGGATGCTTTAGAAAATTTCAACTTAAGATTATGGCAAAAATCAATTAAAAATTACTCAAAGAGTCAAAAATGCAGATTAAAAGTTTTTGGGCAGATTCAGGTTAGGATTAAGGTTAAAAGTGGTTAAAAAAATTACATATAGAGCCTTTAAAAATTCAAATTTGGGGTATTTGGAGAAATGCAGGTTGAAATCGATTAAAAATTAAATATTTTATCTAAAAAAGTAAATTTTGATGTTTTATGAGAAAGTCAGGTTCGAACTAAGGCCGAAATTAGTAAAAATTTACTCAAAACGTGGTAAAATACAAAATTGGAAGCTTTAGAAAATTTCAACTTAAGATTATGGCAAAAATCAATTAAAAATTACTCAAGGAGTCAAAAATGCAAATTAAAAGTTTTTGGGCAGATTCAGGTTAGGATTAAGGTTAAAAGTGGTTAAAAAATTACATATAGAGCCTTTAAAAATTCAAATTTGGAGTCTTTGGAGAAATGCAGGTTGAAATCGATTAAAAATTAAATATTTTATCTAAAAAAGTAAATTTTGATGTTTTATGAGAAAGTCAGGTTCGAACTAAGGCCGAAATTAGTAAAAATTTACTCAAAACGTGGTAAAATACAAAATTGGATGCTTTAGAAAATTTCAACTTAAGATTATGGCAAAAATCAATTAAAAATTACTCAAGGAGTCAAAAATGCAAATTAAAAGTTTTTGGGCAGATTCAGGTTAGGATTAAGGTTAAAAGTGGTTAAAAAATTACATATAGAGCCTTTAAAAATTCAAATTTGGAGTCTTTGGAGAAATGCAGGTTGAAATCGATTAAAAATTAAATATTTTATCTAAAAAAGTAAATTTTGATGTTTTATGAGAAAGTCAGGTTAGAACTAAGGCCGAAATTAGTAAAAATGTACTCAAAACGTGGTAAAATACAAAATTGGATGCTTTAGAAAATTTCAACTTAAGATTATGGCAAAAATCAATTAAAAATTACTCAAGGAGTCAAAAATGCAAATTAAAAGTTTTTGGGCAGATTCAGGTTAGGATTAAGGTTAAAAGTGGTTAAAAAATTGTATATAGAGCCTTTAAAAATTCAAATTTGGAGTCTTTGGAGAAATGCAGGTTGAAATCGATTAAAAATTAACCATTTTATCTAAAAAAGTAAATTTTGATATTTTATGTCAAAGTCAAGCTAGGACTAAGGCCAAAATTAGTAAAAATTTACTCAAAACGTGGTAAAATACAAAATTGGAAGCTTTAGAAAAATTCAACTTAAGATTATGGCAAAAATCAATTAAAAATTACTCGAAGAGTCAAAAATGCAGATTAAAAGTTTTTGGGCAGATTCAGAGTAGGATTAAGGTCAAAAGTGGTTAGAAAATTACATATAGAGCCTTTAAAAATTCAAATTTGGAGTCTTTGGAAAAATGCAGGTTGAAATCGATTAAAAATTAAATATTTTATCTAAAAAAGTAAATTTTGATGTTTTATGAGAAAGTCAGGTTAGAACTAAGGCCGAAATTAGTAAAAATTTACTCAAAACGTGGAAAAATACAAAATTGGATGCTTTAGAAAATTTCAACTTAAGATTATGGCAAAAATCAATTAAAAATTACTCAAAGAGTCAAAAATGCAGATTAAAAGTTTTTGGGCAGATTCAGGTTAGGATTAAGGTTAAAAGTGGTTAAAAAATTACATATAGAGCCTTTAAAAATTCAAATTTGGGGTATTTGGAGAAATGCAGGTTGAAATCGATTAAAAATTAAATATTTTATCTAAAAAAGTAAATTTTGATGTTTTATGAGAAAGTCAGGTTCGAACTAAGGCCGAAATTAGTAAAAATTTACTCAAAACGTGGTAAAATACAAAATTGGAAGCTTTAGAAAAATTCAACTTAAGATTATGGCAAAAATCAATTAAAAATTACTCGAAGAGTCAAAAATGCAGATTAAAAGTTTTTGGGCAGATTCAGAGTAGGATTAAGGTCAAAAGTGGTTAGAAAATTACATATAGAGCCTTTAAAAATTCAAATTTGGAGTCTTTGGAAAAATGCAGGTTGAAATCGATTAAAAATTAAATATTTTATCTAAAAAAGTAAATTTTGATGTTTTATGAGAAAGTCAGGTTCGAACTAAGGCCGAAATTAGTAAAAATTTACTCAAAACGTGGTAAAATACAAAATTGGAAGCTTTAGAAAATTTCAACTTAAGATTATGGCAAAAATCAATTAAAAATTACTCAAAGAGTCAAAAATGCAGATTAAAAGTTTTTGGGCAGATTCAGGTTAGGATTAAGGTTAAAAGTGGTTAAAAAATTACATATAGAGCCTTTAAAAATTCAAATTTGGAGTCTTTGGAGAAATGCAGGTTGAAATCGATTAAAAATGAACCATTTTATCTGAAAAAGTAAATTGTGATATTTTATGTCAAAGTCAAGCTAGGACTAAGGCCAAAATTAGTAAAAATTGACTCAAAACGTGGTAAAATACAAATTTGGAAGCTTTAGAAAAATTCAACTTAAGATTATGGCCAAAATCAATTAAACATTACTCAAAGAGTCAAAAATGCAGATTAAAAGTTTCTGGGCAGATTCAGAGTAGGATTAAGGTCAAAAGTGGTTAGAAAATTACATATAGAGCCTTTAAAAATTCAAATTTGGAGTCTTTGGAGAAATGCAGGTTGAAATCGATTAAAAATGAACCATTTTATCTAAAAAAGTAAATTTTGATATTTTATGTCAAAGTCAAGCTAGGACTAAGGCCAAAATTAGTCAAAATTGACTCAAAACGTGGTAAAATACAAATTTGGAAGCTTTAGAAAAATTCAACTTAAGATTATGGCCAAAATCAATTAAAAATTACTCAAAGAGTCAAAATGGCAGATTAAAAGTTTCTGGGCAGGTTCAGGTTAGGATTAAGGTCAAAAGTGGTTAAAAAAATTACATATAGAGCCTTTAAAAATTCAAATTTGGAGTCTTTGGAGAAATGCAGGTTGAAATCGATTAAAAATGAACCATTTTATCTAAAAAAGTAAATTGTGATATTTTATGTCAAAGTCAAGCTAGGACTAAGGCCAAGATTGGTAAAAATTGACTCAAAACGTGGTAAAATACAAATTTGGAAGCTTTAGAAAAATTCAACTTAAGATTATGGCCAAAATCAATTAAAAATTACTCAAAGAGTCAAAAATGCAGATTAAAAGTTTTTGGGCAGATTCAGGTTAGGATTAAGGTCAAAAGTGGTTAAAAACTACATATAAAGCCTTTAAATATTTAGATTTGGTGTCTTTGGAGAAATTCATGTTAGAAGCGATTAAAAATCAACCGCTTTATCGAAAAAGGTAAATTTTGTTGTTTTGTGAGAAAGTCAAATTTCACCCTTATTATAGTTGTTAGGTTTTAAGGGATTGAAATCGCCTCATTTTGTGCTAAACCTTATAATTTTTTAAGGCTTTTAGGTACTGTTTTAGTCTAATTATATGACTTGCAGTTTCTTTGCTCCGGCTTAGGGTCTACCATCACCTAAAGCCCCATACAAATACCCCTCATTAATCCGGCTAATTTATGGCCATCAAACGCAACTCGAGCAATAAAAAATGTGTTTTAAATCTCAACGTCAAAACAAACAAAATTTATGGTGAAATTTTTATTATGCTATAATAATAATATACATTGATTAATGTTTCCCATATTTGATTAACGATTTTCGGGGTTTTTGAGGCCGGGCCGGAGATAAGCCGCTTTTATCGGCCAGACTAATGGCGGTTCACCAGTAGTTGCTCTTCAGCTGTGTCATCAAATTAATATATTGCTTAACGCCATATTGCGCAAGTATCAGCAAGTTTTGGCAGATTGGCAAAATAATAATTGAAACGGGGTCCAATTTTACGTTCGACGGATTTCAGAGGAAATCGGATTAGAGCTTAGAGTAATTAAATTGTTGACTACTGAGCTCTTCCTTGTTTACGTAATTAATTAGAAACTTGTGTGTTGGCAGAGCACTTCTGCGAATGAAATTTTAAAATATTTAAATGTCTTTTCTGAGGAAGAGAACGGCGAACAAATTGCCAGAAGTTTTTGGTCGTCGAAGCGGTATGTAAGCTCTACTTTTAATTGGAGTTAAACGTTATACACTTAACAGAAGCGTAACTTCTAAAATAAACTCTATGTAAAACCGGCTAAAAAAGCATTTTAAATTAGCTTTTCTAAAAAATGTTTTAGTACGTACCTTTTGAGTGTCGTCACATTTGTGCCCGCCTCCAAATATCTCCGTCAGGCTCACGTCGCACTGATCCAGCTCTATCCTCAGGAACACACCAACTTTACGCTCTAAGCCCCGGTGAACGTAGAGGTAAAACCACCCTCCCCCCGTAAAAGTGCACTCCTTAATCGGTTTGCCCCATCCTTCTCCAGTTTCGCTAAAAGCCCTCCAAAATATGTCTGTCTCGACCGTTCGGTTGGGGAATATCTTTAGCTGCGATTGCACGTTCAGCGCCAACATTCTTTCATTCCCCCTCGATGATAAAATAAGCCCGGAAATATCCGGTTGCGTCCATAAAAGTTTTCGGAATGTCAATGAAATATTCATGGCCTGGGAATTCTCCTCAAGTTTCCTCTCGATATTCGTGACTAATGCGGTCACATTGTTGTTCAGTCTGGTCGGAGTGATGATATTTGAAAGGGTGCGAATTTTACAATCTTCATGGCGTGATTGATATGCCGAATATGCGGAGCCGAGGAGCAGAAAAAAGAAGGTAAAAGCTCTTTTCATGTCGTCATCACTTCGAAGGGGAAGGAGAAGTTCGTGTTTTCGACGAGCTGAAACAAACAATTTTCCAGGTACATAAAATGGCAACCGAACGAAGTGAGGATATACAGGGTGGCCACCCTAAACGACTTTCAAGGGATACCACAGTATAAGGAATATCTAAGTAGATATTCTCTATACTGTTCGTATACCTTGAGCAACAGCGAAGGAATGTTTCAGGATTGTCCAAGCTTTCTAATAATGTTGCCTAAAGTATTTCATAAAACAAAAATTTTTCGAAAAAATTTGATTTGTGATACTTGGTTTCTAATTGCGCCATCTTGTTGCAAAATAAGGACCTTGAAAATAATTTCCAGGATTTTGTCCACTTTAATAATCAAAACTTTTTCCTACAGCTTCTAAAGCATTTAGTTTCCAAGATATGGCCGGTGGCCACTCTTAATTAAACACAGCGATTTTGGTTGTAGATATTTGGTTTTTTTTTTGGTTCTGACTCTTATAACTTTTAAAGGACTCCCCGTTGGTACATTCTCTCTTATGTATAGATGATAAATTTTATACTCTAATTCCGATAAGTTAAATAGGAAACTCAAGAAAAATTCGCAAATTTGGGAAAGTTTTTTATTTTTTTTTGTAATGGTCAACTTCCTGGCCGTGAAACACAAAAAAAAATTTTTGTTACTTTTGGACCAGCTCTTATACAGGGCGAGCTACAAAAGTTTTTCTGTGTCACATTTTTTAGGCTCCACCCGAAATAATTCGGAGAGGTAAGTAGTTAAACAAAGCCGGTATCGGGCCACTTTCAAGGACATTATAAGTGTCCCCATTCCACCTGTGGACTTACGCGCCCACGTTAACCTTGACCTCGCGCAGAAAACGTGACGGATCGCTGGACGCGAGCCGGGTGACCTTGGAAAGCGTCTTTGAACCGAGTCCGCCTTGGTTGCAAGCAGCTCCAGTAAGTCTTTGTATTGATAAAGTTAACAACACATACGTACGGAAAGATTTTGACCAGGCGAATAATAGCTATTTATGGTGTAAGTGTTAAAAGTGCAATTTTACGGCACGCATGTGAATTTTTTACTACTTACTTTTGGGTGAAGCCTCATTCACTTTTGGGCTCGATTCGTTCGTTGTTGGAGAAGGAATTTCGCACTACTCACAGTAAAATTACGGCGAATAACAATTTACCCTAAAAAGGGCTCGGACGAATCGACCTGATTAACGTTTCGGCAACTTGTCTGCTGCCTTCTTCAGAACAAATTTTATCAAATGACATTTTAATGTCAAGAGCAAAAAGCAATTTTCAGAATATCACACACAAATACTCAAGACAAAACACATTAATAGGTATAATTTTTTGTAATTCATAGTTTTTAAAGCTTTATTTTTTAGATAGTTCTGAAGAAGGCAGCAGACAAGTTGCCGAAACGTTAACCAGGTCGATTCGTCCGAGCCCTTTTTAGGGTAAATTGTTATTCGCAGTAATTTTACTGTGAGTAGTGCGAAATTCCTTCTCCAACAACGAACGAATCGAGCCCAAAAGTGAATGAGGCTTCACCCAAAAGTAAGTAGTAAAAAATGAACTTTCCGCCTCCCTCAAAGATTTAGGAGTTATCTACGCATGTGAATGTTTCTGCAATTCGCATGAGTTCCTTAAAAACGCTTTTGACATGAATCCCATACAATATTTTATCCGAACGCAGTGAGGATTATAAAGGCGAGCCAACGGAGACATTTTGGTTGTAGATATTTGGTATTTTTTTGGTTCTATCGCTTATAACTCTGAAACTGCTCATTTGACGGGATTTTGAAGTATTGCGCGTATGTACAGAAATGAACGGGCTTTCCAAAAATGTAGTCGATTTTGTTGCACGTGCGGGGGGGGGGGGCTGACCAGTGGCGTACCAAAGTCAAAAATGCGTTTTCTTCACAACCCAAAAGTCTAGCGTCTTTACCGTAACTCCGGGCCCATGTGGGTTATAGGCCTCCCCCTGGGTTGATTTTCTCATATGTGTAGACGATAAATTTTGAAGTCTAATTCCGATAAGTTAAATAGAAAAATGTATAAAAATTCGCAAAGTTAGGACGGTTTTTCTAAAAATTTTTTGCAATTGTCAAATTTTCGGCCTTCTGGACCCCTTTAGTTAGACGACTGGCCCAATAAGGATAGTACCAGGGGAAAGGGCACATCCTTGGCTACTTTTAATCCTATCCCGCCAAAGGTGTCACTTTAATACAGAGTGGTCAAAAAAATGTCCAAAGACAATTAAGGAAAAGTGTCCAAACTTTGAAGGTAGTTTTTTGCGATTTTTACGAAAACTATGGAACGATCCGGCTTCGGTTCTATATGGGCAACTAGAAGACGTGGAGAGAAAAAAAAGTTAGTTAATAGTTTTGGTCTAGCTCTTATACCGGGTGAGCTACAAAAGTTTTTCTGTGCCGCATTTTTTGCCAATTTTGGTGTACTTTTCTCACATTTCACCCTGTAGATTCGACATTTTCGCAGCAAAAAATTTTCTACGTTTACACCGCAGTAACCCTTGCATCTACCCTAAAAATTAATAGAATTTTGTTTCGTCTCTTTGTGTCCTTCCTTCTTGCCTGTCACTCTGATAATGACACATTAAAACAATGACCTAGCAGATATGAGAGGTATCCTAGCGGATGACCAATAATGACCGTTAAACACCAAACCGTGTCGGTATTAACCAACTATGTTCGAGCGGTTTTGGTCCCTTGTTAGGGAAAATGTATGACGTCACTACTTGAGCCCTTTTTGACGTCATCACTTGACATTGACAGTCCACGGTATTAACACAAGTCTGGAGCTGTGTCGTTATTGACGTTTGTGTGCGTCTTTCAGATTGAAAAAAATTGTTTGTTGATGCAGTTGTGTGAAAAGTTTCAAATGTTTTTCTCTTTTCTTTTAAATTAATAAGATGGAGCGATTTCAGATACTCATCAATAATATGAGAAAAGATTTGAATGTTCTAGTAGACGACATAGAAACGGCTGAACTTTTCTTGAATGGTGGGTATAATTAACACTAAATAATATTTAATTTATTAGATACCATTTTTTAGCTGCTACTGCTCTTACATACACGTTTTTCAATCTTTGCTCTTTACCATGTGGGTACAATTTATATCTATGGTTTTAGATAATGATTATGCTGAAAGTTTATTAAGGAAGCTGAACATAGATATATCATCTGAGGTACAGGATCCGATATATACAGGGTGAGTCATAATGGGAGGACGAAAATGAAATCTCATATTCTTTGGTCGATTTTGAGGGGGGCTTGTCATACATGTGTGTTACCTATCGAGCTTCGTTAAAAAGTTACAGGATGATAAAGTTAGAATTTTAAAATGCATATATCTTGGTTATTCCAAAAGGTTAAGAGATATTTTAATGAAGTTTGGTATGTTTGGACTACTATGAAAGGCGCACACATTGCAATAAAAAAATTATTTTTATTTCCTCCAGTGGCGTGCGTACCAGCACGTTGACACATATTATTTGAAGAGAAAAGGGTACGCTACTGGTTTTTCGAAAAACGAAATTTAATTTTTCAATCCACAACCATCTCTGAAGAAATAACCCCTCTTCAGATTTTTTTATTATCCGAACGCAGTGAGGATTATAAAGGCGAGCCAACGGAGACATTTTGGTTGTAGATATTTGGTATTTTTTTGGTTCTATCGCTTATAACTCTGAAACTGCTCATTTGACGGGATTTTGAAGTATTGCGCGTATGTACAGAAATGAACAGGCTTTCCAAAAATGTGGTCGATTTTGTTGCACTAGCGGGTGGGGGGGGCTGACCAGTGGCGTACCAAAGTCAAAAATGCGTTTTTTTCACAACCCAAAAGCCTAGCGTCTTTACCGTAACTCCGGGACCATGTGGGTTATAGGCCTCCCCTGGGTTTGATTTTCTCATATGTGTAGACGATAAATTTTGAAGTTTAATTCCGATAAGTTAAATAGAAAAATGTATAAAAATTCGCAAAGTTGGGACGCTTTTTCTAAAAATTTTTTGCAATGGTCAAATTTTCGGCCTTCTGGACCCCTTTAGTTAGACGACTGGCCCAATAAGGATGGTACCAGGCGAAAGGGCACATCCTTGGCTACTTTTAATCCTATCCCGCCAAAGGTGTCACTTTAATACAGAGTGGTCAAAAAAATGTCCAAAGACAATTAAGGAAAAGTGTCCAAAAAAAAGTAAGTTATTAGTTTTGGTCTAGCTCTTATACCGGGTGAGCTACAAAAGTTTTTCTGTGTCGCATTTTTTGCCAATTTTAGTGTACTTTTCTCACATTTCACCCTGTAGATTCGACATTTTCGCAGCAAAAAATCTGAAATAATTCAGGGAGGTAGTAGACACGTGGGCCCTTGATTGTGCCAAAAATCAAAGACTTAGCTTTGAATTTGAAATTTTGACGAATTTTTAAACTTTAAATTTCAAATTGCCACTTTGCAGTATATTTGTCCGGAGACCGCGCATCTAATCGAATGGTTTTCTATCCCAGGGGATACGTTGGAATGTTTTCTTTTTGGGACTTAGGAACCACTTTTAGCTGGGACGTCGCGAAATGGTCTTAATTGAATTTCGAAACGAACGATGCAAAATTTTTCAAATTTTGGCCGAAAATCCCGAATAGTTCCGATTCGCCAGCCACTAACTAGTAATCGGAAGCATTCGGCGGCCGCGCCCATCTGCAACTGACAGCTGAGATTTCCGAAATCTAAACATTAACTTTGAAGCTTCAGACTAAGGAAAATCGGCCGAAAAGCGTGGAAAACTGTTTGGCCGGGGAAAATTTGTATATTTCTAGGAAGATTATTGGCAAAATGCCCAGTCCTCGAGGTCGTTTTCACAAAGACTGGTCGATTTGAAAATTTCATGTCGGGATTCATTTTTGGCTGATGACGTCGGAGCCAGACCACACGGTTCTCGCCCAGACAGTGGCGGTTACAAATTCGGGCAAAAATGTATTTTTTCGATTTTTCGGCAGACATTGGCGTAGTTATTTTTTTTTGCTATTTCTTCTGCTTTTCCATAAGAAATACATTGTGCAATGCTTTTTAAATGGGACAATATTGATTTCGTCATAAATAAAAGATGGAGGCGAAAAAAAATGGCCGCCGTAGACAGGGTAATTTAAAAATGGGGATATCTTTGAAACGAATAAAATTAGAGAGCTGAAATTTGGTACCATGGTTCATTAGGGAATTGACTGCAAGTTGCCATGGGTGGAAACCTTATTCATGGTACCAAACCCGTGGGTACCATTAACGAAATTTTGCATATAAGTTTTCAGGCTTTTGCACGTGTATTTCCCATAAGAAATACATTGTGCAATGCTTTTTAAATGGGACAATATTGATTTCGTCATAAATAAAAGATGGAGGCGAAAAAAAATGGCCGCCGTAGACAGGGTAATTTAAAAATGGGGATATCTTTGAAACGAATAAAATTAGAGAGCTGAAATTTGGTACCATGGTTCATTAGGGAATGGACTGTAAGTTGCCATGGGTCGAAACCTTATTTATGGTACCAAACCCATGGGTACCATTAACGAAATTTTGCATATAAGTTTTCACGCTTTTGCACGTGTATTTCCCATAAGAAAAACGTTGGGCAATGCGTATTATATGGGTGGAATGTAGATTACGTCATATTTGGGGTACCATTGATGGTACATGGTTCAAATTTGGATGGTGGGTACCTATGGGGGTACCATAAATTGTGATATAGCTGACTCAGCTATCATAGCTACAATAGCTGTGTAACGTTAGTATTTAAAGAACTGGTAATGATACATGGTTCAACTTTGGATGCTGGGTGCCCATGGGAGTACCATGAATGGTAATATAGCTCACATAGCTACGTAGCTGACTGTACCTAGGTTATAGCTGTTTTATGAACCGATGGTGATATCGACTTGAAAATCGAATGGTAGGTTTCCCTTATGTAAAATTCGCTAAAAATGACATTTTTAAAAATCCAAGATGGCCGCCTAAAAACGTTTGGTTTAAAGCCGATATCTCTGAAACGGTTTGAGCTAGAAAGCTGAAATTTGGTATGTGGCTACCTTATGGGACGGGCTAGAGGCCTCTAATGTCCAGAACCTTGCCGCGGGTACCCAAGGTTCTATTTTGAAAACTTTTTTATTAAAATGACACTTTTTTGCTCCAACTTACTCACTGTTGCTAAAGGGCGGTGAAACCAAATATATCCGACGTTTCGACTTTACGCCTACTATATGCCATCATCAGGGTATTCCCTTTTATTACAAATATTGCTTTATAAATGTGCCACGCCCAAACAATCAGCTTTTCGTATATGACTGACAAAATAGCTTTCACAAAGCCCATTCGACTGGTACTAACTGTTCGATTTTTTCGTTTCCCCTTTGAAAATTTTGAAATTTTAACATTTTTCTGTTTATCTTGGAAATGGTAAGGTTTTTCGATATGCCGGTTAATATGATGTATGAAGAGGTCATCAAGGGCTATCAGATGCATGTATCAGAAAGAAGCTAGCTTTCACGATTTTTAAGAAAATTAAAAAGAAATGCAAAAATTGTACCTTATTTTTGGGCCACCCGTGCTCGGTTACTGTTCTAGTCAGAGCTTCGAAAATGGGCTTTGCGTGTAGCTCTATTCTTCTACTTCCTTAGCTGTTCTTATACATTTTTTGATAAATCTTCATCGAAACGAGATATTAGCTGTTAAAGGCAGCAATGCACGATTTTTATCTCAAAATTTAGTTTTTTGGGCCGGTTTGAGAGCCCCATATGTTTAACATAGAATTTTCTATATGTCTCATTTAAATCTATAGTAATCGATTTTATTTGTTACTTCGAGTCGTTTTATAATGAATAGGACGTTGATTTCTGTTTTAGATAGTATAGGGTGGCTCAAAAAATGATGCAGGAAGCTAATATATGCTAATAATAGAGAAAAGGTCCATAAGCAGTGTGTATTTTACATAGAAATGGTGGATTATTTAGTACGCAGACAAGCCAGAATAAAATGTTAGATATAGGTGATGAAAGAGTTATTAAAACTTAGTAATGAAAGCAATTTTAATTATTCAAGGAGTCTGGTGTTGTCAGATATTAGTAATATTTACTGCAGACCATTTCCTTCGCCATTTTATCCACAAATTGTTAAAAAACACTAAAATTATTGCACTTTTTTGGCTCCTCATATAGCTTTTCGGATAAATCTTAAATAAAACGCGATATAAACTGTTGAAGGCTGAAATGCACGATTTTTATCCCCAAAATTCGGTTTTCGGGTCGGTTTGAGAGCTCCATATGCTTAACAAAGAAATAACTACTTTTCCCACATAAATCAATAGTAATCGATTTTATTCGTTGGTTCCAGTAGTTTTGTGGCAAATAGGGCATATGTTTACGTTTTAGATAGTATAAAGTGTCCCAAAAAAATGTTGTAACCTGGAATTTTAGGATTTTTGCATGTAGATCGATATCAATTAATTTATTGCGTTAGTTCGAGTAGTTTTATGATAAATAGAGCGTTGATTTCTGTTTTAAATAGTATACGGTGTCCAAAATAATGCTAAGTGCTAATGCTAAATTTTATTACCTTATTGTAAACACTGCATTGATTTCTGATTTAGATATTATAGGCTCGCCCTATAATATATATATAAAAATTGGCAAATATTACATTTTTACGAACAATCAAAGCTAGAAAAGTGAAATTTCAATTGTAGATTCGTTTCATACTCACAAACAATATGTCATAAATGGGAACCTTGATATGGGTACTCGTGGTACCATTTTATATCTTTTTATGAATTTTAGCACGTTTTTTACCATTTTTCAAAAGCTGTTATGATTGCGAATATGAAGTAAAGTATTTCAAACGTTTCGACATTTTAGTTTTACTTTTAGGTATAACTTCAAAAGCACTCTGCCCAAAGCGTTCCGATTTCCTAAACTATGGGCGCCCCGCGCGCGTGGTCAAAAAAAAATGTCGCGTCTCAAGTAAAAAGCACACCATAAACAAACCAACTCAAGATTTTTGCTGACCAACTTGTTTATACAAACGCATTAAAACTTTTAATGGTCTTTGTATTTGAGATATTTTTCCCGTAAACGGTCAAACCTAATTCATTCCTCAATAATTCCATGACCATTGCTGCTCTCTTCGTTACGAAAAAAAGTTGCTGTCGTCAAATATAAAATAACCTTGTGCATTTTATATTTAGTTGTCACTATGGAGCTGTCGGGTCATTTGAACCGGTTCATCAAACTGAGTGGGACACAGTGAACCGGATCACTAAAATGAATTGCGTTGCTCATGCGCGGAAGTTTTTTCGTCATAAACAAGGACATCCATTTCTTGCCCAAGAACTACGACTACGGAAGATCCTTACCTTGACACACATTCGAACAAACACAATTATGATTTTGACATGTGTCTATGTCACGATCTTCAGTAGTCGTTCTTGGGCAAGAAATGTATCTCCTTGCTTATGACGAAAAAACTTCCGCGCATCCTGTAGAATAGGTAAGGGAGCTCTAATTAGTGGTATATGTTTATTTTCGCCGATCATTTTAATGTGTCGTAATGTGTAAATTGTAGCTTTGATGTATCATCTTTGTCAATTTTTTTTTATTTTCTTATTTTATTTAATATTGTATTTAAAAATGGGTATCATGACTTTTTCCTCAATTCTCGATTTTGACCTCCTGTAACTTGAGAACGCCTGGACCGATTGAAATAAATCCAACTGTTTTGTCCTCTCATTGATGTCCTCTTTCACCTCCCACCATCGGAAGTTCCGTAGTTGCAATTTTCTCAGAGGTAGAACCCTTCAAAGGTCGATTTTTAGGCTCTTTAGAATCGCGTTTTTGGACTATTTTTAAAGAAACCTCTTCAGAGGTTAATTTCATTCGAATTGAGTTTGTTACGTTCTCAGGGTATTGCAAACGTGCCATTCTGATGAAAAACACCAAAAAAAAATTCCGAAATTTTTTTGAAAATCTCTAAATGGGGGGGGGGTATAATGACTTTTTTCTCAATTCTCAACTTTGACCGCCTGTAACTTGAGAACGCCTGGACCGATTGAAATAAATCCAACTGTTTTGTCCTCTCCTTGATGTCCTCTTTCACCTCCCACCATCAAAAGTTCCGTAGTTGCAATTTTCTCAAAGGTAGAACCCTTCAACGGTCGATTTTTAGGCTCTTTTAGAATCGCGTTTTTGGACTATTTTTAAAGAAACCTCTTCAGAGGTTAATTTCATTCGAATTGAGTTTGTTACGTTCTCAGGGTATTGCAAACGTGCCATTCTGATGAAAAACACCAAAAAAAAATTCCGAAATTTTTTTGAAAATCTCTAAATGGGGGGGGGGGAGTATAATGACTTTTTTCTCAATTCTCAACTTTGACCGCCTGTAACTTGAGAACGCCTGGACCGATTGAAATAAATCCAACTGTTTTGTCCTCTCCTTGATGTCCTCTTTCACCTCCCACCATCAAAAGTTCCATAGTTGCAATTTTCTCAAAGGTAGAACCCTTCAAAGGTCGATTTTTAGGCTCTTTTAGAATCGCGTTTTTGGACTATTTTTAAAGAAACCTCTTCAGAGGTTAATTTCATTCGAATTGAGTTTGTTACGTTTTCAGGGTATTGCAAACGTGCCATTCTGATGAAAAACACCAAAAAAAAAATTCCGACATTTTTTTGAAAATCTCTAAATGGGGGGGGAGGGGTATAATGACTTTTTTCTCAATTCTCAACTTTGACCGCCTGTAACTTGAGAACGCCTGGACCGATTGAAATAAATCCGACTGTTTTGTCCTCTCCTTGATGTCCTCTTTCACCTCCCACCATCGGAAGTTCCGTAATTGCAATTTTCTCAGAGGTAGAACCCTTCAAAGGTCGATTTTTAGGCTCTTTTAGAATCGCGATTTTGGACTATTTTTAAAGAAACCTCTTCAGAGGTTAATTTCATTCGAATTGAGTTTGTTACGTTTTCAGGGTATTGAAAACGTGCCATTCTGATGAAAAACACCAAAAAAAAAATTCCGACATTTTTTTGAAAATCTCTAAATGGGGGGGGGTGTAATGACTTTTTTCTCAATTCTCAACTTTGACCGCCTGTAACTTGAGAACGCCTGGACCGATTGAAATAAATCCAACTGTTTTATCCTCTTCTTGATGTCCTCTTTCACCTCCCACCATCGGAAGTTCCGTAATTGCAATTTTCTCAGAGGTAGAACCCTTCAAAGGTCGATTTTTAGGCTCTTTTAGAATCGCGTTTTTGGACTATTTTTAAAGAAACCTCTTCAGAGGTTAATTTCATTCGAATTGAGTTTGTTACGTTTTCAGGGTATTGCAAACGTGCCATTCCGATTAAAAACACTAAAAAAAATCCGAATTTTCTTTGAAAATCTCTAAATGGGGGGGGGGGTATAATGACTTTTTTTTCAATTCTCAACTTTGTCCGCCTGTAACTTGAGAACGCCTGGACCGATTAGAGTGAATCCAACTGTTTTGTCCTCTTCTTGATGTCCTCTTTCACCTCCCACCATCAGAAGTTCCGTAGTTGCAATTTTCTCAGAGGTAGAACCCTTCAAAGGTCGATTTTTACTCTCTTTTAGAATCGCGTTTTTGGACTATTTTTAAAGAAATCTCTTCAGAGGTTAATTTCATTCGAATTGAGTTTGATCGTGACCTAAAATATACTAAAATTATTAAAATGCCGAGAACAAAATTTAGTTCATTTTAACCCAGAGCATTAAAAATTAAATACTATTAGAGACTCTTAAAATGCTTACTTTTTTCACATTTTTTCCAGAAGAACTTTAAAATAACACATTTTAACCTAAAATGTTTCCAAATTCATTAAAATGATGTGTAAAACATTATTTCATTTTTATTCAGAGCACTAATATTAAAGAGCATTTAATGACTATTGAAATGCTTAAATTTTCAGTTTTTTCCACAAGCATATTAAAGCAATTTAATGTAATATGAATTGTTTCCATAGTCATTAGAATGTTGAGTACTAACTTAACTTAATTTCCCTTCGGAGCACTAAAAATTAAAGAGCATTTAATGACTATTGAAAAGCTTAAATTTCTCAGTTTTTTTTTCTAAATCTTTTTAAATTTATTCTGACCTAAAATATTTCCTAAGTCATGAGAATGTTGAGTACAAATTTTACTCAATTTCTATTCAGAGCATTAAAAATTAAAGTCCATTTAAAGAACCATTGAAATGCTTGCTTTTCTCATTTTTTTCTAGAAGCGTTTTGAAGCAATTTGTTATGATCTAAAATGGTTCCTAATTTATTAGAGTTTTGAGTACAAATTTTACTTAATTATTATTCGGAACACTAAAAACTAAAAAGTATTTAAAGGACTATTAAAATGCTTGCCTCTTTTTTTTCATAAGCATTTTAAAGCATTGTGACCTAAAATGGTTCAAAAATTATTAAATTGCTGAGTACAAAATCGATTTCATTTTTATCGAGAGCACCAAAAATTAAACAGCATTAAAATTCTAAAATCGTAAATTGTCGTTGAACTGCTTATCTTTCTAGCTTCAGCATGCTGTGACTTAAAATATTTCCAAAATTTGTAAAATGCTGAGCAAAACATTTTACTTTATTTTTATCCTAGTACCAAAAATTAAATAAAATTTTTAAATGACAATTGAAATGCTTAAATTGCTCAGTTTTGTTTTTCAAAAGCATTTTAAAGCAATTTATTGTGATCTAAAATGTACTGAAATTTTGAGTACAAATTTTACTTCATTTCTATTCGGAGCATTGAAAATTAAAGAGCATTTAAAGGACTATTGAAATGCTTGCCTATCTCAGTTTTTCGAGAAGTATTTTTAAACAATATATTGTGACCTAAAATGTTACTAAAATTATTAAAATGCCGAGAACAAAATTTTGTTCATTTTTATCTGGAGCATTAAAAATTAAAAATTATTAGATACTATTAAAATGCTTACTTTTTTTCACTTTTTTCCCGAAGAACTTTAAGGTAACATATTTTAACCTAAATGTTTCCAAATTCATTAAAATCCTGTCTACAAAATTATTTCATTTTTATCCAGAGCACTAAAAATTAAAGACCATCTAATGACTATTGAAATGCTTAAATTTTCAGTTTTTTTTTAGAAGCATATTAAAACAATTTATTGTGATATCAATTGTTTCCAAAGTCATTAGAATGTTGAGTACTAATTTGACTAAATTTCCATTCAGAGCACTAAAAATTAAAGAGCACTTAAAGGATCTTTAAAATGCTTATTTTTCTCAGTTTTTACCAGAAGCATTTTAAAGCAATATGTTGTGACCCAAAACATTTCCAAAATTATTGCAGTGCTGAATGCCAAACTTACTTCATTTTTATCGAGAGCACTAAAAATTAAAGAGCATTTAATGACTATTGAAATGCTTAAATTTCTCAATTTTGTTTTTTTAGAAGTCTTATGAAGCAATTTATTGTGATCTAAAATGTTTTGAAATTTTGAAAATTTTAATTCATTTCTATTCAGAGCACTGAAAATTAAAAAGCACTTAAAGAACTATTGAAATGCTTGCCTGTTGCAGTTTTTCAAGAGGTATTTTAAAACAAAATATTGTGACCTAAAATGTTACTAAAGTTATTAAAATAGCGAGAACCAAATTTAGTTCATTTTTATCCAGAGCATTAAAAATTATGGAGTATTAGAGACTCTTAAAATGCTTACTTTTTTTTTCACTTTTTTTCCAGAAGAACTTTAAAGCAACATATTTTAACTTAAAATGTTTCCAAATTCATTAAAATGCTGACTATAAAATTATTTCATTTTTATCCAGAGCACTAAAAATTAAAGACCATCTAATGACTATTGAAATGCTTAAATTTTCAGTTTTTTTTTTCAGAAGCATATTATAAACAATTTATTGTGATATCAATTGTTTCCAAAGTCATTAGAATGTTGAGTACTAATTTGACTAAATTTCCATTCAGAGCACTAAAAATTAAAGAGCACTTAAAGGATCTTTAAAATGCTTATTTTTCTCAGTTTTTACCAGAAGCATTTTAAAGCAATATGTTGTGACCCAAAACATTTCCAAAATTATTGCAGTGCTGAATGCCAAACTTACTTCATTTTTATCGAGAGCACTAAAAATTAAAGAGCATTTAATGACTATTGAAATGCTTAAATTTCTCAATTTTGTTTTTTTAGAAGTCTTATGAAGCAATTTATTGTGATCTAAAATGTTTTGAAATTTTGAAAATTTTAATTCATTTCTATTCAGAGCACTGAAAATTAAAAAGCACTTAAGGAACTATTGAAATGCTTGCCTGTTGCAGTTTTTCAAGAGGTATTTTAAAACAAAATATTGTGACCTAAAATGTTACTAAAGTTATTAAAATAGCGAAAACCAAATTTAGTTCATTTTTATCCAGAGCATTAAAAATTAGGGAGTATTAGAGACTCTTAAAATGCTTACTTTTTTTTCACTTTTTTTCCAGAAGAACTTTAAAGCAACATATTTTAACTTAAAATGTTTCCAAATTCATTAAAATGCTGACTATAAAATTATTTCATTTTTATCCAGAGCACTAAAAATTAAAAAGCATTTAATGACTATTGAAATGATTAAATTTTCAGTTCTTCCCAGAAGCATATTAAAGCAATTTATTTGTGATATAAATTGCTTCCAAAATCATTGGAATGTTGAGTACTAATTTGACTTAATTTCCATTCAGAGCACTAAAAATTAAAGAGCATTTAAAGGACTATTGAAATGCTTGCCTGTCTCAGTTTTCGAGAAGTATTTTAAAACAATATATTGTGACCTAAAATGTTACAAAAATTACTAAAATGCCGAAAAAAAAATTTAGTTCATTTTTACCAGAGCATTAAAAATTATTAGATGCTATTAAAATGCTTACTTTTTTTACTTTTTTCCCGAAGAACTTTAAGGTAACATATTTTAACCTTAATGTTTCCAAATTCATTAAAATGCTGTGTTCTCAGGGTATTGCAAACGTGCCATTCCGATCAAAAACACCGAATTTCCGATTTCTTTTTGAAAATCTCTAAAGGGGGGGGGGATAATCACGACTCTTTTCTCAATTTTCAACTTTGACCGCCTGTAACTTGAGAACGATTGAAATTTTCAGTTTTTAATATGCAAATTTCCGCACCCCTGTTTTTTCCTATCTTTTTGCTGAAAAAACTTTTTTAGTTTTAAAGATAACCCGGCCGAGTAATGACTCATTTCCAGCTGCCTTGAACCAACTAAGTCGACCAAGCTATCATACGTTACCTAGCTTCGACCTGGTCTGAAATATTCACAAATTTCGAACTTTTTATGCCAATTATTGTATACTAAATTCTGACTTGATGCTGAATTTAATTTTAATTAAAGATTAAAAAATTTAATTAAAAAACAAAGACGTTGCCATAAAAGAGATAATTTTGGTTCATAAAGCTTGTTGATAACCACCATTCTTTCCTTCTCAATACCGAAAAACTAGCTATTGGCCATTTTTTTCTTTTGTAACAATTTAAGATCCAAGGCAACATTTCTCTGGACACCACACGTGCGTATTAATTTTTAATTAACAAACTGCGCCACCTGCAATGGACGTCGTTCGCATGCAACTCGACACCAACAAATTGTGTCTGTATGCGGCTAAAAAGGGCATGTTTTTGACATTCTAAATAAAACTAATGTGTTCACATAACAGAGAAATAATTATTCTGCTTTAAGCTCGGGGGATGTTGGTTGCTACGACGGGCCCGGATTATTGCGACGGCCACAGCAGGATTATGCTTTAAATTGTTGTCGTGAAGCATTTTCACACGGTTCTGGGGCCACATTATTTAACAAGTAAAGAAAGAAGTACACGTTACCAAGATTGCACCGTTTTTCTAGACGATGCACATTCGCGGAGGCGGCATTTTTGTGCCATCATTACATTAACATTTTTCTGAAAGCCTTGCAAGGAGATTAAAAAATTCGCTCCATTTCGCTGATGATCAATTTGCCATTAATCCTTTGCTAAATGTGGCGTCGCTAACGCAGTTTATTCCAGTCTGCCAAATACACTCAATACTTCTGTGTGATTATCGAGCTTTGGAAATTGGACGCAAACTGAAAGTTATGGGTTGATAATTACGAATACATGATGTGGATCAGTTTGGGTGACGTGATTTTATTACCATCAGGACATGTCATTAGTGTACGGGATGGTAATGTTATGGTGTATGTTTTGGTCCCCATCCTTGCTAGCTCCTCCAGGAAGTCCCTGGCTAATGGATAATTTGTTTTACGTCTTATCTAAGGACTACTACCACTAAGAAGATGGTTTCCTTCCATGGTAGTGATAAGGTTCACAGCGGAAGTAAATGTCTTTCTTTTCTATTAGAGCCTCTCCTTGGTACATTAGTGACACTTCTTTCTAAGGTAAAAAACTGAGAAAAACAGATTGACCCAGATCCTTCCGAATTACTGTATAAAAACCTCTATAAAACGCCGCCACATACATCACTGTCCAATACTCCTCGGAAGGAATTAAAATCGAATCCTTCATGACAACAAATGAATACTCGAATACCGGGACGAATTCTCTCCATCTGTTTCTTTCACTCCTTGTAATCTGGCATATCGATTTTCAGATGGTGCGTGTTACCACTGAATTGATGGTCCCTAATTACGTTCTATTGACAAGCGTTAAGAGACACTCGAACGCTCGCGGTAATGACATCCACGAGGAGGAGACACTCCCCGTGGATAATGAACTTAATCTTTATGTTCTCATGATGCGAAATCTTTATCGTTCTCTCATTTATTATTAGCGAAATCTAGTTGCCACTTTGTGTACCTGGAAAATTTTTTTTTTAAATGTTATTTTTCATAAATCTGTTTTTTGCCCTATTTTTATGCTGAAAAAACTTTTAAGTTTTGATGATCACCCTGCCGAGTAACAACTCATTTTCAGCTGCATTGAACCATCTAAGTCAAACAAACTGTTATAAGTGGCCTATCTTCAATTTATTTTGGAATATTCACAAATTTGTAAAAAAATGTATCGAAATTTGTGAATATTTCTAATCATGTTATAGATAGAAAATTTCTGATAGCTTAGATGACTTAGTTGGTTCAGGGGAGCTGAAAATGAGTTGTTACTCAGCGGGGTTATCTTAAAAACTGAAAAAGATAGGAAAAACAGAATTAAGAAAATGTGCATGTTAAGAACTGAAGACTCCACTCGAACGGCGTGATAAATCGATTTATATACCCATTTTACACTCGTTTTCCGTTTAGAATCGCAAAAATGGCTTTTTTTCGCCGAAAATTATCGAAGTTGGTTATTTCTAACTTGTTTCTTAATATTTCTGATTAGGTTATAGATAGATAATTTCTGATAGCATAGATGACTTAGTTAGTTCAGGGGAGCTGAAAATGAGTTGTTACTCGGCGGGGTTATCATCAAAACTGAAAAAGTTTTTTCGGCAAAAAGATAGGAAAAACAGAATTATGAAAATTAGCATGTTGAAAACTGAAGACTCCACTCTTACGACGCGATAAATCGATTTATATACTCATTTTACACTCGTTTTCCGTTTAGAATCGCAAAAATGGCTTTTTTTTGCCGAAAATGATCGAAGTTGGTTATTTCTAACTTGTTTCTTAATATTTCTGATTAGGTTATAGATAGATGATTTCTGATAGCATAGATGACTTAGTTAGTTCAGGGGAGCTGAAAATGAGTTGTTACTCGGCGGGGTTATCATCAAAACTGAAAAAGATTTTTCGGCAAAATAATAGGAAAAACAGAATTATGAAAACTTGCATGTTAAAAACTGAAGATTCCACTGGAACGGCGTGATAAATCGATTTATATACCCATTTTACACTCGTTTTCCGTTTAGAATCGCAAAAATGGCTTTTTTTTTGCCGAAAATTATCGAAGTTGGTTATTTCTAACTTGTTTCTTAATATTTCTGATTAGGTTATAGATAGATAATTTCTGATAGCATAGATGACTTAGTTAGTTCAGGGGAGCTGAAAATGAGTTGTTACTCGGCGGGGTTATCTTCAAAACAGAAAAAGTTTTTTCGGCAAAATAATAGGAAAAACAGAATTATGAAAATGTGCATGTTAAAAACTGAAGACTCCACTTGAACGGCGTGATAAATCGATTTATATACCAATTTTACACTCGTTTTCCGTTTAGAATCGCAAAAATGGCTTTTTTTTGCCGAAAATTATCGAAGTTGGTTATTTCTAACTTGTTTCTTAATATTTCTGATTAGGTTATAGATAGATAATTTCTGATAGCATAGATGACTTAGTTAGTTCAGGGGAGCTGAAAATGAGTTGTTACTCGGCGGGGTTATCTTCAAAACTGAAAAAGATTTTTCGGCAAAATAATAGGAAAAACAAAATTATGAAAATTTGCATGTTAAAAACTGAAGACTCAACTCGAACGGCGTGATAAATCGATTTATATACCCATTTTACACTCGTTTCCGTTTAGAATCGCAAAAATGGCATTTTTTTGCCGAAAATTATCAAAGTTTATTGTTTCTAATTCGTTTGTTAATATTTCTAATCAGGTTATAGATAGATAATTTCTGATAGATTAGATGACTTAGTTGGTTCAGGGGAGCGGAAAATGAGTTGTTACTCGGCGGGGTTATCTTCAAAACTGAAAAAGTTTTTTCGGCAAAAAGATAGGAAAAACAGAAATATGAAAATTTGCATGTTAAAAACTGAAGACTCCACTCGAATGGCGTGATAAATTGATTTATATACCCATTTTACACTCGTTTTCCGTTTATAATCGCAAAAATGGCATTTTTTTGCCGAAAATTATCAAAGTTTATTGTTTCTAATTCGTTTGTTAATATTTCTAATCAGGTTATAGATAGATAATTTCTGATAGATTAGATGACTTAGTTGGTTCAGGGGAGCGGAAAATGAGTTGTTACTCGGCGGGGTTATCTTCAAAACTGAAAAAGTTTTTTCGGCAAAAAGATAGGAAAAACAGAATTATGAAAATTTGCATGTTAAAAACTGAAGACTCCGCTCGAACGGCGTGATAAATCGATTTATATACCCATTTTACACTCGTTTCCGTTTAGAATCGCAAAAATGGCTTTTTTTTGCCGAAAATTATCAAAGTTTATTGTTTCTAATTCGTTTGTTAATATTTCTAATCAGGTTATAGATAGATAATTTCTGATAGATTAGATGACTTAGTTGGTTCAGGGGAGCGGAAAATGAGTTGTTACTCGGCGGGGTTATCTTCAAAACTGAAAAAGTTTTTTCGGCAAAAAGATAGGAAAAACAGAAATATGAAAATTTGCATGTTAAAAACTGAAGACTCCACTCGAATGGCGTGATAAATTGATTTATATACCCATTTTACACTCGTTTTCCGTTTATAATCGCAAAAATGGCATTTTTTTGCCGAAAATTATCGAAGTTTATTGTTTCTAATTCGTTTGTTAATATTTCTAATCAGGTTATAGATAGATAATTTCTGATAGTTCCGATGACTTAGTTGGTTCAGGGGAGCGGAAAATGAGTTGTTACTCGGCGGGGTTATCTCCAAAACTGAAAAAGTTTTTTCGGCAAAAAGATAGGAAAAACAGAATTATGAAAATTTTCTATTTAAAAACTGAAGACTCCACTCGAATGGCGCGATAAATCGATTTAAATACTCATTTTACACTCGTTTTCGGTTTAGAATCGCAAAAATGGCATTATTTGCCGAAAATTATCGACATTTGTTATTTCTAATTCGTTTCCTAACATTGCTAATTAGGTTATAGATAGATAATTTCTGGTAGATTAGATGACTTAGTTGGTTCAGGGGAGCTGAAAATGAGTTGTTTCTCGGCGGGGTTATCATCAAAACTGAAAAAGTTTTTTCGGCAAAAAGATAGGAAAAACAAAATTATGAAAACTTGCACGTTAAAAACTGAAGACTCCACTCGAACGGCGTGATAAATCGATTTATATACCCATTTTACACTCGTTTTCCGTTTAGAATCGCAAAAAAGGCATTGTTTTGCCGAAAATTATCGAAGTTGGTTATTTCTAACTTGTTTCTTAATATCTCTGATTAGGTTATAGATAGATAATTTCTGATAGCATAGATGATTTAGTTAGTTCAGGGGAGCTGAAAATGAGTTGTTACTCGGCGGGGTTATCTCCAAAACTGAAAAAGTTTTTTCGGCAAAATAATAGGAAAAACAGAATTATGAAAATTTGCATGTTAAAACTGAAGATTCCACTCGAACGGCGTGATAAATAGATGTATATACTCATTTTACACTCGTTTTCGGTTCAGAATCGCAAAAATGGCATTTTTTTGCCGAAAATTATCGAAATTTGTTATTTCTAATTCGTTTCCTAATATTTCCAATCAGGTTATAGATAGATAATTTCTAATAGCTTAGATGACTTAGTTGGTTCAGGGGAGCTGAAAATGAGTTCTTACTCGGCGGGGTTATCTCCAAAACTCAAAAAGTTTTTTGGGCAAAAAGATAGAAAAAACAGAATTATGAAAATTTGCATGTTAAAAACTGAAGACTCCACTCGAACGGCGTGATAAATCGATTTATATACCCATTTTACACTCGTTTCCGTTTAGAATCGCAAAAATGGCTTTTTTTTGCCGAAAATTATCAAAGTTTATTGTTTCTAATTCGTTTGTTAATATTTCTAATCAGGTTATAGATAGATAATTTCTGATAGATTAGATGACTTAGTTGGTTCAGGGGAGCGGAAAATGAGTTGTTACTCGGCGGGGTTATCTCCAAAACTGAAAAAGTTTTTTCGGCAAAAAGATAGGAAAAACAGAATTATGAAAATTTTCTATTTAAAAACTGAAGACTCCACTCGAATGGCGCGATAAATCGATTTAAATACTCATTTTACACTCGTTTTCGGTTTAGAATCGCAAAAATGGCATTATTTGCCGAAAATTATCGACATTTGTTATTTCTAATTCGTTTCCTAACATTGCTAATTAGGTTATAGATAGATAATTTCTGGTAGATTAGATGACTTAGTTGGTTCAGGGGAGCTGAAAATGAGTTGTTTCTCGGCGGGGTTATCATCAAAACTGAAAAAGTTTTTTCGGCAAAAAGATAGGAAAAACAAAATTATGAAAACTTGCACGTTAAAAACTGAAGACTCCACTCGAACGGCGTGATAAATCGATTTATATACCCATTTTACACTCGTTTTCCGTTTAGAATCGCAAAAAAGGCATTGTTTTGCCGAAAATTATCGAAGTTGGTTATTTCTAACTTGTTTCTTAATATCTCTGATTAGGTTATAGATAGATAATTTCTGATAGCATAGATGATTTAGTTAGTTCAGGGGAGCTGAAAATGAGTTGTTACTCGGCGGGGTTATCTCCAAAACTGAAAAAGTTTTTTCGGCAAAATAATAGGAAAAACAGAATTATGAAAATTTGCATGTTAAAACTGAAGATTCCACTCGAACGGCGTGATAAATAGATGTATATACTCATTTTACACTCGTTTTCGGTTCAGAATCGCAAAAATGGCATTTTTTTGCCGAAAATTATCGAAATTTGTTATTTCTAATTCGTTTCCTAATATTTCCAATCAGGTTATAGATAGATAATTTCTAATAGCTTAGATGACTTAGTTGGTTCAGGGGAGCTGAAAATGAGTTCTTACTCGGCGGGGTTATCTCCAAAACTCAAAAAGTTTTTTGGGCAAAAAGATAGAAAAAACAGAATTATGAAAATTTGCATGTTAAAAACTGAAGACTCCACTCGAACGGCGTGATAAATCGATTTATATACCCATTTTACACTCGTTTTCCGTTTAGAATCGCAAAAAGGCATTGTTTTGCCGAAAATTATCGAAGTTGGTTATTTCTAACTTGTTTCTTAATATTTCTGATTAGGTTATAGATAGATAATTTCTGATAGCATAGATGATTTAGTTAGTTCAGGGGAGCTGAAAATGAGTTGTTACTCGGCGGGGTTATCTCCAAAACTAAAAAAGTTTTTTCGGCAAAATAATAGGAAAAACAGAATTATGAAAATTTGCATGTTAAAAACTGAAGACTCAACTCGAACGGCGTGATAAATCGATTTATATACCCATTTTACACTCGTTTCCGTTTAGAATCGCAAAAATGGCATTTTTTTGCCGAAAATTATCAAAGTTTATTGTTTCTAATTCGTTTGTTAATATTTCTAATCAGGTTATAGATAGATAATTTCTGATAGATTAGATGACTTAGTTGGTTCAGGGGAGCGGAAAATGAGTTGTTACTCGGCGGGGTTATCTTCAAAACTGAAAAAGTTTTTTCGGCAAAAAGATAGGAAAAACAGAAATATGAAAATTTGCATGTTAAAAACTGAAGATTCCACTCGAACGGCGTGATAAATCGATTTATATACCCATTTTACACTCATTTTCCGTTTAGAATCGCAAAAATGGCTTTTTTTTGCGGAAAATTATCGAAGTTGGTTATTTCTAACTTGTTTCTTAATATTTCTGATTAGGTTATAGATAGATACTTTCTGATAGCATAGATGACTTAGTTAGTTCAGGGGAGCTGAAAATGAGTTGTTACTCGGCGGGGTTATCATCAAAACTGAAAAAGTTTTTTCGGCAAAATAATAGGAAAAACAGAATTATGAAAATTTGCATGTTAAAAACTGAAGATTCCACTCGAATGGCGTGATAAATCGATTTATATACCCATTTTACACTCGTTTTCCGTTTAGAATCGCAAAAATGGCATTTTTTTGCCGAAAATTATCGAAGTTGGTTATTTCTAACTTGTTTCTTAATATTTCTGATTAGGTTATAGATAGATAATTTCTGATAGCATAGATGACTTAGTTAGTTCAGGGGAGCTGAAAATGAGTTGTTACTCGGCGGGGTTATCTTCAAAACAGAAAAAGTTTTTTCGGCAAAATAATAGGAAAAACAGAATTATGAAAATTTGCATGTTAAAAACTGAAGACTCCACTCGAACGGCGTGATAAATCGATTTATATACCCATTTTACACTCGTTTTCCTTTTAGAATCGCAAAAATGGCATTTTTTGCCGAAAATTATCGAAGTTTGTTATTTCTAATTCGTTTCCTAATATTTCTGATTAGGTTATAGATAGATGATTTCTGATAGCATAGATGACTTAGTTAGTTCAGGGGAGCTGGAAATGAGTTGTTACTCGGCGGGGTTATCTTCAAGCCTGAAAAAGTTTTTTCGGCGAAATAATAGGAAAAACAGAATTATGAAAATTTTCATGTTAAAAACTGAAGACTCCACTCGAACGGCGTGATAAATCGATTTATATACCCATTTTACACTCGTTTTCCGTTTAGAATCGCAAAAATGGCATTTTTTTGCCGAAAATTATCGAAGTTAGTTATTTCTAACTTGTTTCTTAATATTTCTGATTAGGTTATAGATAGATACTTTCTGATAGCATAGATGACTTAGTTAGTTCAGGGGAGCTGAAAATGAGTTGTTACTCGGCGGGGTTATCATCAAAACTGAAAAAGTTTTTTCGGCAAAATAATAGGAAAAACAGAATTATGAAAATTTGCATGTTAAAAACTGAAGATTCCACTCGAATGGCGTGATAAATCGATTTATATACCCATTTTACACTCGTTTTCCGTTTAGAATCGCAAAAATGGCATTTTTTTGCCGAAAATTATCGAAGTTGGTTATTTCTAACTTGTTTCTTAATATTTCTGATTAGGTTATAGATAGATAATTTCTGATAGCATAGATGACTTAGTTAGTTCAGGGGAGCTGAAAATGAGTTGTTACTCGGCGGGGTTATCTTCAAAACAGAAAAAGTTTTTTCGGCAAAATAATAGGAAAAACAGAATTATGAAGATTTGCATGTTAAAAAATAAAGACTCCACTCGAACGGCGTGATAAATCGATTTATATACCCATTTTACACTCGTTTTCCGTTTAGAATCGCAAAAATGGCTTTTTTTGCCGAAAATTATCGAAGCTGGTTATTTCTAATTCGTTTCCTAATATTGCTAATTAGGTTATAGATAGATAATTTCTGATAGATTAGATGACTTAGTTGGTTCAGGGGAGCTGAAAATGAGTTGTTTCTCGGCGGGGTTATAATCAAAACTGAAAAAGTTTTTTCGGCAAAAAGATAGGAAAAACAGAATTATGAAAATTTGCATGTTAAAAACTGAAGACTCCACTCGAATGGCGTGATAAATCGATTTATATATCCATTTTACAGTCGTTTTCCGTTTAGAATCGCAAAAATGGCATTTTTTTGCCGAAGATTATCGAAATTTGTTATTTCTAATTCGTTTCCTAATATTGCTAATTAGATTATAGATAGATAATTTCTGATAGATTAGATGACTTAGTTGGTTCAGGGGAGCTGAAAATGAGTTGTTTCTCGGCGGGGTTATAATCAAAACTGAAAAAGTTTTTTCGGCAAAAAGATAGGAAAAACAGAATTATGAAAATTTTGATGTTAAAAACTGAAGACTCCACTCGAATGGCGTGATAAATCGATTTATATACCCATTTTACACTCGTTTTCCGTTTAGAATCGCAACAATGGCATTTTTTGCCAAAAATTATCGAAGTTGGTTATTTCTAACTTGTTTTTTAATATTTCTGATTATGTTATAGATAGATAATTTCTGATAGCATAGATGACTTAGTTAGTTCAGGGGAGCTGAAAATGAGTTGTTACTCGGCGGGGTTATAATCAAAACTGAAAAAGTTTTTTCGGCAAAAAGATAGGAAAAACAGAATTTTGAAAATTTGCATGTTAAAAACTGAAGACTCCACTCGAATGGCGTGATAAATCGATTTATATACCCATTTTACACTCGTTTTCCGTTTAGAATCGCAAAAAAGGCATTTTTTTTCCGAAAATTATCGAAGTTGGTTATTTCTAACTTATTTCTTAATATTTCTGATTAGGTTATAGATAGATAATTTCTGATAGCATAGATGATTTAGTTAGTTCAGGGGAGCTGAAAATGAGTTGTTACTCGGCGGGGTTATCTTCAAAACTGAAAAAGTTTTTTCGGCTAAAATGATAGGAAAAACAGAATTAAGAAAATGTGCATGTTAAAAACTGAAGACTCCACTCGAACGGTGTGATAAATCGATTTATACACCCATTTTACACTCGTTTTCCGTTTAGAATCGCAAAAATGGCATTTTTTTGCCGAAAATATCGAAGTTTATTGTTTCTAATTTATTTGTTAATATTTCTAATCAGGTTATAGATAGATAATTTCTGATAGATTAAATGACTTAGTTGGTTCAGGGGAGCGGAAAATGAGTTGTTACTCGGCGGGGTTATCTTCAAAACGGAAAAAGTTTTTTCGGCAAAATAATAGAAAAAACAGAATTATGAAATTTGCATGTTAAAACTGAAGACTCCACTCGAATGACGTGATAAATCGAGTAATATACACATTTTGCACCCATGTTTTCCGAGTAAAATCGCAAAAATGGCATTTTTTGTGGATGTTTGTTATTTATAATTCGTTTGTTAATATTGCTAATTAGGTTATAGATAGATAATTTCTGATGGCTTAGATGACTTAATTGGTTCAGGGGAGCTGAAAATAAGTTGTTACTCGGCATTGTTATTCTCAAAATTTAAAAAGTTTTTGTTCAGCAAAAAGATAGAAAAAAACGAAATATTAAGATTTTGATGTCAAAAACTGAAAATTCTGCTAGAGTAGCGTGATAAAGAGAGTAATATACCCAATTTACACCCATGTTTTCCGCGTAGAATGTCAAAAAATGATATTTTTTGCCGAAAATTATCAAAATTTGTGAATATATCAAATTAGGTTATAGTTAAATAAGTTCTGATAGTTTAGTTGACTTAGGTGGTTCAAAGGAGCTGAAAATGAGTTGTTACTCGGCAGAGTTATCTTCAAAATTAAAAAAGTTTTTTCAGCAAAAAGATAGGAAAAACAAAATTTGCCTTTGAAAAAGTATATCTCGTCCAGAATATATATGAGACGTGGGAAGGAAAAATTGGTCTGATGGGCGATATGGCAAAAAACGGTTTTGCAGGTTTTTTTTTTATTTCATCAGGGTTTGTATATGGTATGGAACGTGGGAAAAGAAAACAAAAAAAAACCGGTAGCCTGCAATGCCTTCAATGCTCTACTTAGTTTTCGGAATCAAAACTAATTTAATTTGCATTTTTATAGGATGCTATAAAACGCTATTTTCCTGAAAAGGGCCGAAACGTAATAACTCTCGCCATGGTCTCTATACCTATACGAAACAAAAGAAGAGGAACATTGCTTTACTTACCTAAATTTAGAAAACATACGGAGACATAAGTGGAGAAGTAACACTAGGACGGAGTAAGAGAATCTGTGCCGGTGCGGAAAAACGACGAAAGTGCGTAAAGAGCGCGGTTTAAGGGAAAATGAGCGGTGTATTAGAACAGGTAGTTTACGTTATAGTGGACGAAAAAAGAAGGACAGAGAGAGACTGCGGCGTATTCCGGACGCTTTCCCGCAACGAAATATTCAGCACGCGCTGAAAAACATCTGGGAAAGCCGCGAAAATGGGAAAGAGCCTTGTGCGCAGATCGACCTGCCGTTGTCCTGGATACGGGAGCGGGAACTAACTTGAATATAATACGGCAATTTCGTAAATAGAATGGAGAATGTATGCGGCGGATATCCAGGCGGTTCGTTGATTCTTGACGTCTGATTGTAATTCGATTCATGTAAATTCCTCCCTCAAAATCACTCCGGTTACCGCGAGTAATAAAGGGCCATATACGATTCGGCTATAAGTCACTGTGTCCTTAAGGGAGGCAAAAGGGAGATATAAATTATTCCTGAATTCCGTCGTTTACGCCTCAAGCTGCGATTAGTTTTCATTTATCTTCCTTGATTGATGAAGCTTTGTACGACATTTGCTGCAACGAACTTCGTAAAATTGTTTCTCGAGGCAATCTGAAGGTTAGAACGACGTTGCAGGCGGTAATATCAGTCAGGAAATTGACATTTAACAGGGTTCTGAGTTAGCAATCTAAAAAAAGTTTTAATAAACTAACAGTTCCGTAGCATTTCATATTGAAGAATAGAAAACATGGAAATGAAATGCTTTACAACAAGGTGAAAGTTTTTCGAGCTTAGCCATGGAAGTTTCGGTTATTTGAAGAGATGCGAATTAGGGCAAAAATTGCGCCTGCTTTGTTTACACCTGGTATTTTTTTACTTGTGAAAAATTAAAAAAGAAAACTTAACACAGGAAACAACTTTTTCCCAATTTTCCTATCTCCACCAGCTTTACTGCTGACTTTCTCCAGAACAAATGTACTCATCAAAGTGAGTAATACAAACGTATATAAAGTGTTGCCTAAATTGCGGCGCAAACGGAATTAAAATTTGCTACGTTTACACCGCAGTAACCCTTCCATCTACCCTAAAAATTAATAGAATTTTGTTTCGTCTCTTTGTGTCCTTCCTTCTTGCCTGTCACTCTGATAATGACACATTAAAACAATGACCTAGCAGGTATGGATAGAGAGAAAACCAAAAAATGGTCCCCGTTTAAGGCCGGAAGTCCGTCGCTTCAAAGGTTCCCCTGACGTAATTTTGTCGTCAGCATACGTCATACAAGCATCATAGCAACTTAAAGCCGGACATATTGATTGTTGATTGTGTTTGGTTTTTGTTAGGTTAATTAATGGATATAAATTCGATATTCGATTGGATTCGACATAAAAAAAATGACAGTGACAACTGTTTTGCAATAATTTGACGTAAGACGACGTCGCCTAGACGTCACTTCCGGCGGAAGTCGTCATCAATTCAAAGGTTCCCACTGCTAAACATGGAGGCCAAAACTATAAAACAGGAGAAAGTGTCCAGATTAGCTCGATGTATTAAAGAAACTGTGCAGGCCCAAAGCCCTTCTTTATCCGCAGTTTCCAACTTTGACGGCCTATAGCTTTAGAAGGAATGCCCTCTTTCACCTCCAATAAACGCCCCTTAGATATGTGTTACTGTCGAAGAAGTACCAATTGAAGAAGAGAAGATTCCCAAAAAGAAAATGGTGAAGAAGGAGAAAGTTGAAAACTTAAAAAACTAGGACGCTAGAAGTGTTGGTTCTAATGCCTCTGGAGATAAAGCAAATCAGATGTAAAAGGGAAGACCGTAGAAGCCAGCCCTTAGACATGTGTTACTGTCGAAGAAGTAACAATTGGAGAAGGTTCCAAAAAAAAAATGGTAAAGAAGGAGAAAGTTGAAAACTTAAAAAACTAGGACGCTAGAAGTGTTGGTTCTAATGCCTCTGGAGATGAAGCAAATCAGATGTAAAAGTGAAGACCGTAGAAGCCAGCCCTTAGACATGTGTTATTGTCGAAGAAGTACCAATTGGAGAACGTTCCAAAAAAGAAAATGGTGAAGAAGGAGAAAGTTGAAAACTTAAAAGGAGAAGATTCCCAAAAAGAAAATTTTGAAGAAGGAGAAAGTTGAAAACTTAAAAAACTAGGACGCTAGAAGTGTTGGTTCTAATGCCTCTGGAGATGAAGCAAATCAGATGTAAAAGGGAAGACCGTAGAAGCCAGCCCTTAGACATGTGTTACTGTCGAAGAAATACCAATTGAAGAAGAGAAAATTCCAAAAAAGAAAATAGTGAAGAAGGAGATAGTTGAAAACCTAAACATCTAGGACGCTAGAAGTGTGGGTTCTAATGCCTCTGGAGATAAAGCAAATCCGATGTAAATGTGAAGACCGTAGAAGCCAGCCCTTAGACATGTGTTACTGTCGAAGAAGTACCAATTGGAGAAGGTTCCAAAAAAGAAAATGGTGAAGAAGGAGAAAGTTGAAAACTTAAAACACTAGGACGCTAGAAGTGTTGGTTCTAATGCCTCTGGAGATAAAGCAAATCCGATGTAAAAGTGAAGACCGTAGAAGCCAGCCCTTAGACATGTGTTACTGTCGAAGAAGTACCAATTGAAGAAGGTTCCAAAAAAGAAAATGGTGAAGAAGGAGAAAGTTGAAAACTTAAAAAACTAGGACGCTAGAAGTGTTGGTTCTAATGCCTCTGGAGATAAAGCAAATCAGATGTAAAAGGGAAGACCGTAGAAGCCAGCCCTTAGACATGTGTTACTGTCGAAGAAGTACCAATTGGAGAACGTTCCAAAAAAGAAAATGGTGAAGAAGGAGAAAGTGTAAAACTGAAAAAACTAGAACGCTAGAAGTGTTGGTTCTAATGCCTCTGGAGATAAATCCAATCAAATGTGAAAAAGTGAAGACCGTAGAAGCCAGCCCTTAGACATGTGTTACTGTCGAAGAAGTACCAATTGGAGAAGGTTCCAAAAAAGAAAATGGTGAAGAAGGAGAAAGTTGAAAACTTAAAACACTAGGACGCTAGAAGTGTTGGTTCTAATGCCTCTGGGGATAAAGCAAATCAGATGTAAAAGTGAAGACCGTAGAAGCCAGCTCTTAGACATGTGTTACTGTCGAAGAAGTAAAAAATTGGAGAAGGTTTCAAAAAAGAAAATGGTGAAGAAGGAGAAAGTTGAAAACTTAAAAAACTAGGACGCTAGAAGTGTTGGTTCTAATGCCTCTGGAGATGAAGCAAATCAGATGTAAAAGTGAAGACCGTAGAAGCCAGCCCTTAGACATGTGTTACTGTCGAAGAAGTACCAATTGAAGAAGGTTCCAAAAAGGAAAATGGTGAAGAAGGAGAAAGTTGAAAACTTAAAAAACTAGGACGCTAGAAGTGTTGGTTCTAATGCCTCTGGAGATAAAGCAAATCAGATGTAAAAGTGAAGACCGTATTGGAGAAGTACCAATTGGAGAACGTTCCAAAAAAGAAAATGGTGAAGAAGGAGAAAGTTAAAAACTTAAAAAACTAGGACGCTAGAAGTGTTGGTTCTAATGCCTCTGGAGATAAAGCAAATCAGATGTAAAAGTGAAGACCGTAGAAGCCAGCCCTTAGACATGTGTTACTGTCGAAGAAATACCAATTGAAGAAGAGAAAGTTCCGAAAAAGAAAATAGTGAAGAAGGAGAAAGTTGAAAACCTAAACAACTAGGACGCTAGAAGTGTCGGTTCTAACGCCTCTGGAGATAAAGCAAATCAAATTTTGAAAAATGTTGGACCGTAGAAGCCAGCCCTTAGACATGTGTTACTGTCGAAGAAGTACCAATTGGAGAAGGTTCCAAAAAAGAAAATTGTGAAGAAGGAGAAAGTTGAAAACTTAAAAAACTAGGACGTTAGAAGTGTCGGTTCTAATGCCTCTGGAGATAAATCAAATCAAATGTGAAAAAGTGAAGACCGTAGAAGCCAAACTGTAACTCTATTCACGAATAGCCAAAAATAGTCGATGATGAGTATAGGTACGAAAAGAAGTCTGAATCCAAAGAACTCACACCTCATAAGGTCAATAAACATAGAGTAGAGAAACCAGAAGAAACTGAAGATTCTGTGCAACTCAAGGCAAAAAGGTAATATCAGTAGTAATGACGGGGTTCTGGGACACTTTGACCTTGAAGTCTACGTGAGCCCTAGTAACCCCCAAGTGAACCCCAATGGAAAATGAAACAAATAGTTTAGGAAAAAATTGTTGGTGAAGTTAGCGGGATTAGGACAAATGATGCACCCCTTCTTTATTTGAAAATGGCCGCTGTTTCGACTATTTATTTAGTCTTCATCAGGGCTATTCTCACTTAGAGAGGGTAGTCAGTTAAAATTCGATTCAAGATAGTTAAGGTAGCAAACTCCATTCGATTGTTCGGTGACCCCGGTATCTTAGGCTCGACAAACCACACGTCCGCTGCCTAAGGTACAAAATTTGCGAATTTTGTACCTTAGTGTACCTTGAGAATAGCCCTGATGAAGACTAAATAAATAGTCGAAACGTCGGCCATTTTCAAATAAAGAAGAGGTGCATCATTTGTCCTAATCCCGCTAACTTCACCAACAACTTACAACTTAAGGACGCTAATTAGGAAAAAAGTTTTACACAACGGTGTCTTAACTAAAATAATGTGCCAAAGTCATAAAAAAAATAGGTTGTCTTGGTTCTAAACAAAAACTAAGTTTTTTCCACTTGAACTAAAAACGATAAAAAAAAAACTTTTCTAAAATGGTAAAAAAACTGCATGTTTTTGAGTCTTTAATAAAAGTTCAACTTCTATTAGGAGTAATATTTGAAATTTTAGCAGTTTACTCAGTAGATCTGGAGTTTGAACTAAAAACGATTTCAAAAACGTCAAAAGACATGAAATTACATTGCAAATCAGGTCGTTCCGAAGGAGATTGACTAGCAGGAAAGGAACTTTTTCCTGGGACAAACTTCTGAAGAAATGTCCTTCGCCATATTGTCAACACATTGAAGTTTTTAACCCCAAAGAGTGTCTGGAAAATTCTGAATAACTGATACCTAACAGCCGCAGTAAGTGATAAACTGCTTGAGTGTGCTGTGTGGTTAAAACATTTATTTCGCTAAAATTTATGAAAGGAAGCTTTTGAGGAAAAAGTTTAGCTAAACTATTTTTTACGCGTACTGAAAAACTATGAAATTACCTATCAAATCACTAGATTTTAAGAACTTGTGGACAAAATGGCGAAAGGACAAATTCTACCCATCTTCTCTTTAATACCCCAGAGGTTGAACAACAAGGTAACAGAAGTAACAGAGAAATCTTTTTGTTAGAGACCAAATTGTAAATAAAAGATGGACATAAAAGTATGCAAAGTATCCTCATTTATTACGTAAAATCACTTTGAACATAATCTAACTTTA
The DNA here is from genome assembly GCA_951812265.1 of Taphrorychus bicolor. Classification (NCBI taxonomy): domain Eukaryota; kingdom Metazoa; phylum Arthropoda; class Insecta; order Coleoptera; family Curculionidae; genus Taphrorychus; species Taphrorychus bicolor. Next base: position 44,508,822 of record OX638304.1, on the reverse strand, counting down.
TAGGTTAAATCTACACTTGTATCTTAATTATTAGTACGGCTTATAAACTGATTATTGTCGATCTACAAATTACTCTCTCATCGAAAAAGCTGCCCATTTCAGTCTCAGAAGAAAGTTGTATCTTCTGAGAAAGCTCCGACCAGTCTAAACTCTTTCGTACCTAAAATAGCGCGCAAAAACTGCGGAGACTTGGCGGAATGTAAACTAGGCCTAATATAGTCGGTCCTCAGCACAAACTCCCGCTGAGATGCAGCAGGAAAGGGCGTGTCTTTGACGCTGTCGGGGACGCTTAAGGGTCTTTGAGAGTCGGCAAACATCGACACGATCCTGGAACCAATTAGTGAATTTAATTTCCCATCGATGTTGATGTTTTTTCCGAGGACAAGTTCACCTGCAAAACGCCACCAATAACTTATTCATTTTTAAAACACCAAATCAGACATTTCGTACCGATATCCTTGTTCACATTCTCATCATCCACGCCCTGTGGATTCAGCTTGTATTGCAGCGAATTAATTTGCGAAACTTGCAGTTCTAGCGCGGTTATATCCTGCACAAACAACTCGAATCGCTTAGGCTGGAACTTAGTCTCCCGAGAGATCCTTTCGCCATGTTTCACTAAGTTGGTTAGCCGAGCTAACTGGTCGGGAATCTCTTTTGGCAGACTTTCGATTTCGTCTATGAGGCGGTAAATGGCGGCGTGAGAGAGTATCGGGATTACTAGTTCGGCAATCTGGCTTATGCTCATAAAATCTAAAATCATAGAAGAACATCTCTTGTTGAGTCATCTTGTGTGTGAGTGATTGAGTGATGATGAACGATGGGTCCACGCTAGTCACTGACTGTGAACGTCGACGACATGCGTAACCTTGAGCGCGCGCCTTGACCTTGAGATCTATCCCCCAGAGTGTGAGCCCCCAGAGAGTGTTCATGCTCTTGGGACTTTATTCCATCTTAGCCTGGAGGAGTTCTTGGGGATGGCCTCGAGAATCGCAACGACTTGCAGCGCTCAATGTTACCCATGTCGCCGATGTTCAAGGTGAGTGATTCTCGAGGTCACAACCAAGCGCTCGTCACGGCCTCTCAAGGTCAAGGCGCGCGCTCAAGGTTACGCATGTCGCAGGCGTTCAATACGAGCTCAAAAGCTAGTTACTCACCTAAATATTGAAGAATTTTCTCTGCTTCCCTAGTATCGTCGAACAAACGTTTTTGTCGGTTGGAAGGTATTGCTCTTGCGCTCTGCCACATTTCCACCCAAATGTTACCCTCTAGTTTCATCCTGGGGCTGAGACTGCCCGTCTTTTGGCCGTACTCATCGGTCGTCTCCTCTTCCTCCTCAATCCAATCTCTGGGAGAGTACCTAATTTATAAGTACTAGTTACTAAAGTTCAATTCACCTAAAACACATAGAACTTTATACCGTGCGTTGATTAAAAAAAAAACCTCAAGCAGGCAATGGAATTAGAACAGTAGGTCTGAGATGACTTCTTAAAAACAATTGAAAATCGAAAATGTCATAAAACGCAAATAATTTGAAGTTCTATAAAAATTACGTAAGTCCTGAAAAAGAAGCCAAAAACAGCTGACGATCGACATGCCCATTTACTGAATGGAAATGAACTGGGCATGCGCGAGATTTGAAAATTATTTGAAAGTTCTACGTTGCCAACTTGTCGACGAATCTGACGTCACGCGATTAGATAAATTAGTAAAATCTTACTAAAAGCACCGATAATTACCATTTTAGCATTTTTATCCGAACGCCAGTGAGGATTATAAAGGCGAGCCAACGGAGATATTTTGGTTGTAGATATTTGGTATTTTTTTGGTTCTATCGCTTATAACTCTGAAACTGCTCATTTGACGGGATTTTGAAGTATTGCGCGTATGTACAGAAATGAACGGGCTTTCCAAAAATGAGGTCGATTTTGTTGCACGTGCGGGGGGGGGCTGACCAGTGGCGTACCAAAGTCAAAAATGCGTTTTTTTCACACAACCCAAAAGTCTAGCGTCTTTACCGTAACTCCGGGACCATGTGGGGTATAGGCCTCCCCCTGGGTTGATTTTCTCATATGTGTAGACGTTAAATTTTGAAGTCTAATTTCGATAAGTTAAATAGAAAAATCTACAAAAAATCACAAAGTTGGGACGGTTTTTTGAAAAATTTTTTGTAATGGTCAACTTCTGGGCCTTCTGGACCCCTTTAGTTAGACGACTGGCCCAATAACGATGGTACTAGGGGAAAGGGCATATCCTTGGCTACTTTTAATCCTATCTCGCCAAAGGCGTCACTTTAATACAGAGTGGTCAAAAAAATGTCCAAGACAATTAAGGAAAAGTGTCCAAAATTTGATGGTAGTTTTTTGCGATTTTTACGAAAACTATGGAACGATCCGGCTTCGGTGGTATATAGGCAACTAGAAGACGTGGAGAGAAAAAAAAAATCAGTTACTAGTTTTGGTCTAGCTCTTATACCGGGTGAGATACAAAAGTTTTTCTGTGCCGCATTTTTTGCCAATTTTGGTGTACTTTTCTCACATTTCACCCTGTAGATTCGATATTTTCGTAGCAAAAAATCTGAAATAATTCAGGGAGGTAGCAGACACATGGACCCTTGATCGTGCCGAAAATCAAGGGCCTAGCTTTGAATTTGAAATTTTGACGAATTTTTAAACTTTAAATTTCAAATTACCACTTTGAGGTATATTTGTCCGGAGACCGTGCATCTAATCGAATGGTTTTCTATCCCAGGGGATACGTTGGAATGTTTTCTTTTTGGGACTTAGGAACCACTTTTAGCTGGGACGTCGCGAAATGGTCTTAATTGAATTTCGAAACGAACGATGCAAAATTTTTCAAATTTTGGCCAAAAATCCCGAATGGTTCCGATTCGCCAGCCACTAACTAGTAATCGGAAGCATTCGGCGGCTGCGCCCATCTACAACTGACAGCTGAGATTTCCGAAATGTAAACATTAGCTTTAAAGCCTCAGACTAAGGAAAATCGGCCGAAAAGCGTGGAAAACTGTCTGGCCGGGAAAAATTTGAACATTTCTAGGAAGATTATTGGCAAAATGCCCAGTCCTCGAGGTCGTTTTCACAAAGACTGGTCGATTTGAAAATTTCATGTCGGGATTCATTTTTGGCTGATGACGTCGAAGCCAGACCACGCGGTTTTCGCCCAGACAGTGGCGGATACAAATTCGGGCAAAAATGTATTTTTTCGATTTTTCGGCAGACATGGGCGTAGTTATATATTTTTTTCGCCATTTCTTCCGTTTTCCCATAAGAAATACATTGTGCAATGCTTTTTAAATGGGACAATATTGATTTCGTCATAAATAAAAGATGGAGGCGAAAAAAAAATGGCCGCCGTAGACAGGGTAATTAAAAAATGGGGATATCTCTTAAACGAATAAAGTTAGAGAGCTGAAATTTGGTACCATGGTTCATTAGGGAATGGACTGCAAGTTGCCATGGGTGGAAACCTTCGTCATGGTACCAAACCCATGGGTAGCATTAACGAAATTTTGCATATAAGTTTTCAGGCTTTTGCACGTGTATTTCCCATAAAAAATACATTGTGCAACGCTTTTTAAATGGGCCAATATTGATTTCGTCATAAATAAAAGATGGAGGCGAAAAAAAAATGGTCGCCGTAGACAGGGTAATTAAAAAATGGGGAAATCTCTGAGACGAATAAAGTTAGAGAGCTGAAATTTGGTACCATGGTTCATTAGGGAATGGACTGTAAGTTGCCATGGGTCGAAACCTTATTTATGGTACCGAACCCATGAGTACCATTAACGCAATTTTGGATATAAGTTTTCACGCTTTTGCACGTGTATTTCCCATAAGAAAAACGTTGGGCAATGCGTATTATATGGGTGGAATGTAGATTACGTCATATTTGGGGTACCATTGATGGGGGTACCATAAATTGTGATATAGCTGACTCAGCTATCATAGCTACAATAGCTGAGTAACGTTAGTATTTAAAGAACTGGTAATGATACATGGTTCAACTTTGGATGCTGGGTGCCCATGGGAGTACCATGAATGGTAATATAGCTCACATAGCTATATTACCATTCATGGTGATATCGACTTGAAAATCGAATGGTAGGTTTCCCTTATGTAAAATGCGCTAAAAATGACATTTTTAAAAATCCAAGATGGCCGCCTGAAAACGTTTGGTTTAAAGCCGATATCTCTGAAACGGTTTGAGCTAGAAAGCTGAAATTTGGTATGTGGCTACCTTATGGGACGGGCTAGAGGCCTCTAATGTCCAGAACCTTGCCGCGGGTACCCAAGATTCTATTTTGAAAACTTTTTTATTAAAATAACACTTTTTTGCTCGAACTTACTCACTGTTGCTAAAGGGCGCTGAAACCAAATATATCCGACGTTTCGACTTTACGCCTACTATACGCCATCATCACGTCCAAACAATCAGCTTTTCGTATATGACTGACAAAATTGCTTTCACGAAGCCCATTCGACTGGTACTAACTGTTCGATTTTACCGTTTCTAGGTTCCGAGATTTAACTGATTAAATTTTTCATTGATAGGGGTAGAGTGACTTTTGCCATTTTATAGCAAAGCCATTTATGACAATTGCACAACATTGTCTCAATTAAGTGTGAGCCGTCTCAAATACTGCTCAAAACGTTAATTAAAATTTTGCTTAGTTTCATAACAGTCTTATAGGAAGTGAAAAACTGTTAAAATTTTGCAAAAAATACCTAATGTTTTTATTTGATCGAACATTACGTCAACTAAATTAAAAACCTCGAACGACAAATTAAGCAGGTATTTTGTGGTCGAGAATGCTCTATTCATGGGTGTCAATGGCATCGTTATACCATGTTTAGTTTTTGAATTATATAGATATAAGTATTAAAATGTCGATAAAAAGTGGAAAAATTACGTTTTTGGCGCCATTTTGAAGGGGAAGGAAATTACTGAAAATTTCAAAATTGTACATTTTTTACATATTTTTGTCTTCTCTTTCATATGAGACTATTTTTGACAAAATCTATGACAATCGATTTTGGCTGAAAATTTTCACGACCTACCCCCTTCAAAAATTTTGAAATGTTTACATTTTTCTGTTTATCTTGGAAACGGTAAGGTTTTTCGATATACCGGTTAATATGATGTATGAAGAGGTCATCAAGGGCTATCAGATGCATGTATCAGAAAAAAGATAGCTTTCACGGTTTTTAAGAAAATTAAAAAAAAAATGCAAAAATTGTACCTTATTTTTGGGCCACCCGTGCTCAGTTACTGTTCTAGTCAGAGCTTCGAAAATGGGCTCTACGTGTAGCTCTATTCTTCTACTTCCTTAGCTGTTCTTATACATTTTTTGATAAATCTTCATCGAAACGAGATATTAGCTGTTAAAGGCAGCAATGCACGATTTTTATCTCAAAATTTAGTTTTTTTGGCCGGTTTGAGAGCCCCATATGTTTAACATAGAATTTTCTATATGTGTCATTTAAATCTATAGTAATCGATGAATATGACGTTGATTTCTGTTTTAGATAGTATAGGGTGGCTCAAAAAATGATGCAGGACGCTAATATATGCTAATAATGCAGAAAAGGTCCATAAGCAGTGTGTATTTTACATAGAAAGGGTGGATTATTTAGTACGTAGACAAGCTAGAATAAAATCTTAGATATAGGCGATGAAAGCGTTATTAAAACTTAGTAATGAAAGCTATTTTAATTATCCAAGGAGTCTGGTGTTGTCAGATATTAGTAATATTTACTGCAGAACGTTCCCTTCGCCATTTTATCCACAAATTGTTAAAAAACACTAACATTATTGTATTTTTTTGGCTCCTCATATAGCTTTTCGGATAAATCTTAATTAAAACGCGATATAAGCTGTTGAAGGCTGAAATGCACGATTTTGATCCCCAAAATTAGGTTTTCGGGTCGATTTGAGAGCTCCATATGCTTAACAAAGAAATAACACTTTTCCCACATAAACCAATAGTAGTCGATTTTATTCGTTGGTTCTAGTAGTTTTGTGACAAATAGGGCGTATGTTTGCGTTTTAAATAGTATAAAGTGTCCCAAAAAAATTTTGTAACCTGGAATTTTAGGATTTTTGTATGTAGATTGATATCAATTAATTTACTGCGTTAATTCGAGTAGTTTTATGATAAATAGAGCGTTGCTTTCTGTTTTAAATAGTATACGGTGTCCCAAATAATGCTAACTGCAAAAAAAAAAATGCTAAGTTTTATTACCTTATTATAAACACTGCCTTGATTTCTGATTTAGATACTATAGGGTGAGCCAAAAATTGGCAAATATTACATTTTTACGAACAATCAAAGCTAGAAAAGTGAAATTTCAATTGTAGATTCGTTTCATACTCACAAACAATATGTCATAAATGGGAACCTTGATATGAGTACTCGTGGTACCATTTTATATCTTTTTATGCATTTTAGCACGTTTTTTACCCTTCTTCAAAAGCTGTTAAGTTTGCGAATATGAAATAAAGTATTTCAAAGGTTTCCACATTTCAGTTACTTTTAATTATCAACACATTTTTAAGTATCAGGTTCTTTGTTGATAATTTGACGTCAGTTTAAGCTATATCAGAGGACCGTTCGGATATTTCCTAAACTATGGGAGCCCCGCGCGCATGGTCAAAAACGAAAAAAAAAAAAAAAAAAAAAAAAAAAAATGACGCGCGTCTGTGACAAAAGCACACCATAAACAAACCAACTCAAGAGTTTTGCTGACCAACTTGTTAAGTTTATGCAGGATACATATTTATATGATAACAGAACATATGATATTATAGAACCGATAAAATTCACAATAATTTTAATTTTTTAACACTCACAAACGGTAATAGAAACTACATCTGTCAACCTTGCATTTAACCCTACTTTTTGGGGACGCTTTCAAGTTTTGATCTGGTTGTCACAAACACTAAACTTTCAGTTTAGTGTTTGTTTATTTTAATTTACTCAAATCATTAATCGGTTTGCATAAATACCGTTTGGTTTAATCTAATTCAACCTTGCTTGGCCGGGTATTCCGGTGCGGCGTCTTTTGTGCTGTGTTTACTGCTGCAGATTCAGGATTGTCCCTATTTCTGACTGACATTTGTTTAGTATACCTAGGTATGTAGGTTTGTTTTACAATTAAACAGATGTTCAGGGGTTTTGCCTGTATCCAGGCCCTCCTCTAATGAGCTCCTATAGGAGTTCCAAATTATTTTACCCATACCAAGACCTATACCTACCAGGCCACAACTACCAGAAGTTCCTTTCGGTAAGTACTTATACTTTATTTGCTTTAACTAATCTTTGTGTGTTTAATTCCATATGGCTTTACTTATCCTATTAAATATTCCATGTCCTTTGAAAACAAAATAAAGATGTAGTACCTATAACTAGGTATGTAGGTCCATGAAAGACACTAATAGTTCTCTAAAACAGAATCTGTTGTTCCTTCAGTTGTAGCCTTCAATGTAGCCCTTACTTAGTTATTATGTAGATACCTATCTTCCTTTTAAGTTTTAATGGCTTTATATAGTCCATTGAACACATGAAATATTGCTCCCTGCAATAAAATAAAACTCGTTGTCGTCAATCGTGCCGGAATCAAGAAATAACTTCTGTAGCTATATAAATTGAAGTGAAGTGAATAATTTTATTTACGCTTTCTTTATTCCAAAGACTAAACATCTAAAACATCTTGCAACTAGCCTTCGAATCAGTGCAATGGAAAATTTTGCTATTTATTTATTTTTGTCGACTTTCGTTCCCGCCAATAAACATGTCACATTTGGCATAACCTAAAAATTTGTAGACGTCAGATTCAAAACGTCACTCATCTTTCAATTAGCACGTGGTGCGCAGTAAACATGAGCATTTTGGATGGCATTTTCATAGCCAACTGAGGAGCTTCATTTTCGATTTACTGTGAGGGATTGACGTTCGCCGTATATTTAAATAATAGGTATATGATAAAACGTGTCGATTTTTATTTTTTTATGAACTTATCTCAGACTAGAGTTTTAATTCCATGGCTTCCTATGACGTTTTTTTAATATACACACTATATAATATTAGATTGGACATAGGAGGGGGCATAGAGGGCGAAGGGGGCATCAAATTAAGTAGCTTAAAGCAAAAAAAAAAATTCCGAATTTGTACAAAAAAATTTAAAAAATGATCGCATATATAAACCATTTACTTATTATTGCCGTCAAGTAGGCGTTGCAAATGTGACTTTGACATTTGTATCGTATTTTCTCAACATGTGCCGAAAAGCGATAGGTATAAAAAAAATTAAGATTTCAAAGGTAACGAGATGCCAAAAATACGTGAATGAGAGGTATATGATAGGATCATCTAACAAAAAAAAAACCAAAAAGGTCATTAGTGAAATTGGGCCTTTTCGGAAACAGTTAATTATGTATCGAATCTCGTAACGGCTCTAAAGTTCAGACAGATCCAAGGCAAAGTGAAACTCTAGTTCAGCTTTTGGTTACGTTGGTTCAGCTTTAGTTACATTTTTCTTTTGGGTTAGTTAGTTCAGTTATACTTGTCCTTTAGGGCCGCGCCGGTACCATGTTACCAACCTATCAATGATACATGGTTTCCGAGACGCAAGGCTTGGGTACGCCTCTGGATAATTGCACAGATCTTTTACCTACAGAACCGCACCAACCGAAAATATTTATGGTACTGTGTTGCCTATCACCGATGCATGGTTTCCGAGGCAGAAGAACTGAGTACGGCTCTGGACAGATTTCGCAGAAGGGTGGAGCCGTTTCGGAAAAGGGCAGAGTTAAGATTTTGGAAAAGTTTGCGTTTTTCTATTAGTCGGTTAGGTCGCTTCTGATTGGTTGAGGGTGGGGTTTAAGGGCTTGTACAGGTGCCAGATTGTTGTTTAACGATTCTGATAGGTTAAAAACCTGCAGAGGTAGCAGGGTAGGGGTAGGACGTTCCTGATTGGTTCGGACAAATGGAGGCAGAATGCCCTTTCTCCCTCTGCTACTAAGGCTCGCTGCACTTAAGTGTAGGTTCTGTTGATTAGGTTAGTTCAATTGAATTTGGCGGTTAATTGAACAAGAGCTGCACATGAATACAAACCCAAAAGGATTATTCTCGAAAACAGGCAATTTTAAATGAACCTCAAAAACGGATTTCCGGATATCTCAAGAATGGTTAGAGTTACTCAAAACCTGATTTTTATAATATGATTATTTGCACAAAACCAGCTGAAAACGGGTACAAACCCAGTTTAGCTCGAAATAAACATTTTTCAGATAACTCTCAAAAATAGATTTGAGGGAGATCTCCACAACTGTTAGAGATATCAAAACTTGATTTTACCACTCTACTCATTTGCCAAAATCATCTGAAAATATGCACAAACTCGACGGGATTATTATTTTCGAATATAATACTTTTGGTGTAATAAACCCTTCGGTATTAAGATTTTTTTCTCAATTCTCAACTTTGACCGCCTGTAACTTAAGAACGCCTCCACCATTTGGAGTGAATCCAACTGTTTTTTCCTCTTCTTGATATCCTCTTTCACCTCCCACGATCTTAAGTTTCGTAGGTGCAAAATTTTCGGAGATAGACCCTTTCGGAGGTCACTTTTAGAATCGCGTTTTTGGACCATTTTAAAAAAAAAGTCTTTAGAGGTGAATTTCATTCGAATTGAGTTTGTTACGTCCTCAGGGGATTGCAAACATGCCATTCCGATCAAAAACGGCAAAAAAAAATTCCGAGTTTTTTTGAAAATGTCCAAAGAGGGGGGGGGGGGTTTAAGGCCTTTTTTTCTCAATTCTCAACTTTGACCGCCTGTAACCTGAGAACGCCTCAACCGATTGGAATTAATCCAACTGTTTTGTCCTCTACTTACTCAAAACAAGTTGGTCAGCAAAACTCTTGAGTTGGTTTGTTTATGGTGTGCTTTTAACTTGAGACGCGACATGGTAAAAAACGTGCTAAAATTCATAAAAAGATATAAAATGGTACCACGAGTACCCATATACATACATAAAGGTTCCCATTTATGACATTGTTTGTGAGTATGAAACGAATCTACAATTGAAAATTCACTTTTCTAGCTTTGATTGTTCGTAAAAATGTAATATTTGCCAACTTTTGGCTCACCCTAAAATATCTAAATCAGAAATCAATGCAGTGTTTAAAATAAGGTAATAAAATTTAGCATTAGCACTTAGCATTATTTTGGACACCGTATACAATTTAAAACAGAAATCAACGCTCTATTTATCATAAAACTACTCGAATTAACGCAGTAAATTAATTGATATAAATCTATATGCAAAAATTCTAAAATTCCAGGTTACAAATTTTTTTTGGGACACTTTATACTATCTAAAACGCAAACATACGCCCTATTTGTCACAAAACTACTAGAACCAACGAATAAAATCGACTACTATTGGTTTATGTGGGAAAAGTCGTTGATTCTTTGTTAAGCTTATGGAGCTCTCAAACCGATCCAAAAACCTAATTTTGGGGATCAAAATCGTGCATTTCAGCCTTCAACAGCTTATATCGCGTTTCAATGAAGATTTATCGGAAAAGCTATATGAGGAGCCAAAAAAGTACAATAATTTTAGTGTTTTTTTAACAATTTGTGGATAAAATGGCGAAGGAAACGTTCTGCTCAGATTACTAATATCTGACAACGCAACAAAACAATGTATTGTTTTAAAGTGGACGAGAGTGATAAAAAACTTGTTAAAAAAGCTAAAGGTGTTCAATCTTCTGCATTAAAATTTATAACCTTTAAAGATTACTATGACTGTCTATTTCACAAAACAATTATTGAAGTTCCTCAAAATTTTATCAAATCTGAAAAACAAAACGTTTTTACCATTGAACAAGTTAAAACTGCATTAAGTCCCTATGACGACAAACGAATGGTCAATTATATTTTTACAGATACTTTACGATGGGGCTATAATGACTAGTTAAACACATTTTATTTTTGTCATTAGTGTGTGGTGAAATCGAGTGGACACCATTAAATGAAAAAAAAATTATTTGTTTATGATAAAAAAACTTGATCATACAATTTATTTTCCAATATACTCTCTATGCGATATCCATTTGTTTTAAGTTTAAGACTATTACCACACTCTACGGGCGCTTTTCAAAATTTTTATTAAGGTTATTTAAGCTAATAATACATTATCTATAAATGAAGTAAATTAACGTATTTTTAGACTGAGGAAATCAAAAACAAATGGTCCCCGGTGTTTCAAGATCGAAAACGATTTGCTTATCTACGAACTGGAAAATATATTAGAAGAATGCTACCTGTCACGTTACAGTCATTCTACGTCATTAATAATGGTATTGGAACTCAGTGGTGCTTATCTTGCAAAAAGTTTTTTTGTTTTTGCCCGAAATCTTTTGAAATGCATAAGCAAGTTCCAAGAGAAGAAGAAGAACCCAATATTCCAGTTGATTTGTACTGTTATGAAGATATACCTGAGTCATAGTGTATTTCAGCTTCTACTTGAAATGCCGATACCTACACCGACGACACTGGAACACCTGAGAGATGAGATTCGTACTTACTACGTAGAAGATTTCCGTAGCTGCAACATGAGCCAGGACGTCGATTGGTACTGTAACCCTCCCGAACCCGACCGGAAGGAAGAACAATATCATTATAGTGATTTGTGTGATGCAGTGACTAATGACTATTGGAACTGTGTTAAAGCGAACATTAATCATGACCTGAAATGGTTCAATGAATTTAGAGTAAGAAAATGCTTCAAAAAAAAAACGTATCTGTAAATTTTCACAATATTAAAAAACGTAAAGTCACTTAGTATTTCCTCTTCCACTATATAAACATGTAAATAAAACATTTAGCTTCATTAGTTATTTCGCTCTCAAACAGACACCATGTTCCCAAAAGTATGTTTTTTTATATTACTTTCCTATTGTTACAATGCTCTCACGTTGTTCATCGAATGTGAGTATTCACAAAAAGATTATAATATTCTGTACAATACTAGTTTAGATATGTACTTAAACTGTACTCATTCACTGGATGAATATGTAGATTTATACGATCATGAAGTAGATCTCTTGAATATGTGTACAAAAAATCTAGAACAATGTGAATCCTCTACAACTACTTTAACCTCTTTAGTTAACTATACTAGTTATGTCGAACTTAACAGAGAAACCGTAAAAACTGAAGCTGCTTTGCTGGCACAAAAAGTAAAAGCTTCTAAATGTGAAGACAGGAAATCTACAGCTTATCAGTTACTGACGGAGAAGCATGAAGAAATTGAACAGCTTAAACGGAATCTAACATTTGCAAGATCTCAAAAGACTGACGTTGAAGCAACTCTGGCTCGTTGTGATGATGGATACCACAAATTTTTTAAAGATAACACTTACCTCCTTGGAAACCTCAATGCTTGCATAGATCGTGAAGAAATATTACAGGGCCAAAAGGATCACCTTGTAAAACGTTTGGCTTCTTGTAGGAAAAATAAAAAACCCAAAAATAACAGCACCGTTGTCTAAAACTTTTTTCCTAACCCAAATAAATTTTTTTTTTCCTAAACTATTTGTTTCATTTTCCACTGAGGGGCACTTGGAGTTACTCCATCTGCACTGTCTGCCCTGTCTACCCTGTCTAGCCTGTCACTAGTATCAAGTCTGTCATATGTCACACCCCATCTGTGCTACGTCTGTGACAGTTGTGTGAACTGTCATACGTCACACGTCATTTGTCATATGTCAAATGTCAAATCTGTCACATTTGACAAAAATGACTGCTTTTTGGGGCCCATTTGACAGGGGGCCCCCTTTTACACTAGGGCTCACGTAGGCTTCAAGGTCAAAGAGTCCCAGAACCCCGTCGGTATAACTACTACCAGACTCCTTGAATAATTAAAATTGCTTTCATTACTAAGTTTTAATAACGCTTTCATCGCCTATGTCTAACATTTTATTCCGCCTTGTCTACGTACTAAATAATCCACCCTTTTTATGTGAAAGACACACTGATTATGGACCTTTTCTGAATTATTAACATATATAAGCTTTCTGCATTATTTTTTGAGCCACCCTATACTATCTAAAACAGAAATCAACGTCCAATTTATTATAAAACGACTCGAAGTAACAAATAAAATTGATTAGTATAGATTTATATGACACATATAGAAAATTCTATCTTAAACATATGGGGCTCTCAAACCGGCCCAAAAAACTGAATTTTGAGATAAAAATCGTGCATTACTGCCTTTAACAGCTAATATCTCGTTTCGATGAAGATTTAGCAGAAAATGTATAAGAAGAGCTAAGGAAGTAGAAGAATAGAGCTACACGTAGAGCCCATTTTCGAAGCTCTGCCTAGAACAGTAACTGAGCACGGGTGGCCCAAAAATAAGGTAAAAATTTTGCACTTTTTTTTAATTTTTCCAAAAACCGTGAAAGCTAGCTTCTTTCTGATACATGCATCTGATAGCCCTTAATGGCCTCTTCATACATCATAATAACCGGCATATCGAAAAACCTTACCGTTTCCAAGATAAACAGAAAAATGTAAAAATTTCAAAATTTTCAAAGGGGGTGGGTAGGTCGTGAAAATTTTCGACCGAAATCGATTGTCACAGATTTTATGAAAAATAGTCTCAAATGAAAGAGAAGACAAAAATATGTAAAAAATGTACAATTTTGAAATTTTCAGTAATTTCCTTCCCCTTCAAAATGGCGCCAAAAACGTAATTTTTCCACTTTTTACCGACATTTTAATACTTATATCTATATAATTCAAAAACTTAACATGGTATAACGTTGCTATTGACACCGATGAATAGAGCATTCTCGACCACAAAATACCTGCTTACCTTGTCGTTCAAGGTTTTTAATTTAGTTGACGTAATGTTCGATCAAATAAAAACATTAGATCATTTTTTCAAAATTTTAGCAGTTTTTCACTTCCTATAAGACTGTTATGAAACTAAGCAAAAGTTTAATTAACGTTTTGAGCAGTATTTGAGACGGCTCACATTTGATTGAGACACTGTTGTGCTATTGTCTTAAATGGCTTTGCTATAAAATGGCAAAAGTCACTGTACCCCTATCAATGAAAAATTTAATCAGTTAAATCTCGGAACCTAGAAACGATAAAATCGAACAGTTAGTACCAGTCGAATGGGCTTCGTTAAAGCTATTTTGTCAGTCATATACGAAAAACTGATTGTTTGGGCGTGGGACATTTATAAAGCAATATTTGTAATAAAAGGGAATACCCTGATGATGGCGTATAGTAGGCGTAAAGTCGAAACGTCGGATATATTTGGTTTCAGCGCCCTTTAGCAACAGTGAGTAAGTTGGAGCAAAAAAGTGTCATTTTAATAAAAAAGTTTTCAAAATAGAACCTTGGGTACCCACGGCAGGTTTCTGGACATTAGAGACCTCTAGCCCGTCCCATAAGGTAGCCACATACCAAATTTCAGCTTCCTACCTCAAACCGTTTCAGAGATATCGGCTTTAAACCAAACGTTTTCAGGCGGCCATCTTGGATTTTAAAAAATGTCATTTTTAGCGAATTTTACAAAAGCGAAACCTATCATTAGATTTTCAAGTCGATATCACCATCGGTTCATAAAACAGCTATAACCTAGGTACAGTCAGCTACATATAGCTATGTGAGCTATATTACCATTCATGGTACCTCCATGGGCACCCAGCATTCAAAGTTGAACCATGTATCATTAACAGTTCTCTAAATATCAACGGTACTCAGCTACTGTAGCTATGATAGCTACGACAACTATATTACAATTTATAGTACCCCCGTAGGTACCTACCATCCAAATTTGAACCATGTACCATCAATGGTACCCTAAATATAACCTTTTCTATATTCCTCCCATTTAAAAAGCATTGCACAATGTATTTCTTATGGGAAATACACGTGCAAAAGCCTGAAAACTTATATGCAAAATTTCGTTAATGGTACCCATGGGTTTGGTACCATGAATAAGGTTTCGTACCAAATTTCAGCTCTCTAACTTTATTCGTTTCAGAGATATCCCCATTTTTAAATTACCCTGTCTACGGCGGCCATTTTTTTTTCGCCTCCATCTTTTATTTATGACGAAATCAATATTGTCCCATTTAAAAAGCATTGCACAATGTATTTCTTATGGGAAAAAGGAAGAAATGGCAAAAAAAAAAAAACTACGCCCATGTCTGCCGAAAAATCGAAAAAATACATTTTTGCCCGAATTTGTAACCGCCACTGTCTGGGCGAAAACCGCGTGGTCTGGTTTCGACGTCATCAGCGAAAAATGAATCCCGACATGAAATTTTCAAATCGACCAGTCTTTGTGAAAACGTCCTCGAGGACCGGGCATTTTGCCAATAATCTTCCTAGAAATGTTCAAATTTTCCTCGGCCAGACAGTTTTCCCCGCTTTTCGGCCGATTTTCCTTAGTCTGAGGCTTTAAAGTTAATGTTTACATTTCGGAAATCTCAGCTGTCAGTTGTAGATGGGCGCGGCCGCCGAATGCTTCCGATTACTAGTTAGTGGCTGGCGAATCGGAACCATTCGGGATTTTCGGCCAAAATTTGAAAAATTTTGCATCGTTCGTTTCGAAATTCAATTAAGACCATTTCGCGACGTCCCAGCTAAAAGTGGTTCCTAAGTCCCAAAAAGAAAACATTCCAACGTATCCCCTGGGATAGAAAACCATTCGATTAGATGCGCGGTCTCCGGACAAATATACCGCAAAGTGGCAATTTGAAATTTAAAGTTTAAAAATTCGTCAAAATTTCAAATTCAAAGCTAGGCCCTTGATTTTTGGCCAGGTCTAGGGCCCATGTGTGTGCTACCTCTCTGAATTATTTCAGATTTTTTACTGCAAAAATGTGGAATCTACAGGGTCAAATGTGAGAAAAGTACACCAAAATTGGCAAAAATTGCAGCACAGAAAAACTTTTGTAGCTCACTCGGTATAAGAGCTAGACCAAAACTAATAACTGATTTTTTTTTTCTCTCCACGTCTTCTAGTTGCCTATATACCACCGAAGCTGGACCGCTCCATAGTTTTCGTAATAATCGCAAAAAACTACCTTACTATTTTAGACACTTTTCCTTAATTGTCTTTGGACATTTTTTGACCACTCTGTATTAAAGTGACACCTTTGGCGGGATAGGATTAAAAGTAGCCAAGGATGTGCCCTTTCCCCTGGTACCATCCTTATTGGGCCAGTCGTCTAACTAAAGGGGTCCAGAAGGCCGAAAAGTTGACCATTGCAAAAAATTTTTAGAAAAACCGTCCCAACTTTGCGATTTTTTGTAAATTTTCCTATTTAACTTATCGGAATTAGACTGCAAAATTTATCATCTACATATATGAGGAAATCTACCCATGGAGAGCCCTATATCCCATATAGCCCCGGAGTTACGGTAAAAACGTCGTAAATTTGGGTACCTAAAAAACCGCATTTTTTAATTTGGTACGCCACTAGTCAGTCCCCCCCGCACGTACCGAAAAACCGACCACATTTTTGGAAAGCCCATTCATTTCTGTACCTACGCCCTGGAACGAAAATCCCGTCAAGTGAGCAGTTTCAGAGTTATAAGCGTCGAAATGGAAAAAGTACCAAAAATCTACAACCAAATTGGCTTCTGGGAGACCGCTAACAACTGCGTTCACCAAACTATTCAGAATATTTTGATATGGGAGTTACTCAGTAATCTCTTTTTTAAATCTTTACGAAATCCCAATGATGAACGACGAATGTGATACAATGACGTTGTAGGTGCGTACCATCGAATAAAATCTTCCAAAATCGATCCCGGATTCGCAGCTTTGAAGGACTCCATGTCGGACATCAAGCTGGCACTCATAATTCTGGCTCTGAGCTCTGACGCCTCGCTATCTGAGCCCAATTTAAGCAAAATATCTAAACAAATTGATTGACACACACCTTCTGCATACGTAAAGTAAATATTAATTAACGAACCGGTATCTTCCTCTAATTGATCTTCAGTCTTCAACACAGGATCCTGAGTTACGGGGATATATAGCGGTTCGCCGGTGTTGAGCAGCTTCATATCGCCAAATTTACTCAATCGGCCTGCAGGTTTATCCGGAACCTTCTCTTTGTTGCGTCTATCTTCGTCCACATCGTCATTGGCGTCGAAGAATTCCTCTTCTTCAGAATCATCGGAGTCTGCTGCATTTTCACGTTTTTTTACTTCCCTTGAGATTTTCCGCTCCAAACAGCAATTCAACATTTGAAGTTTTTGGTGCAAGAGGCAGCTACGGAGATCGGGCATTCCCGGAGAAACCCTGAAACGAGGCATTATGAAAATTTGATATTTTAGTAGGTGTTAGTAAGTCGCAATTTGCTGAGAAGAATAATTAATATTTGCCTTTTACTGTGTTGTTACTGGAGTAGGTGCTGTTACGGTAATCTATGAGAACCGGGGCATGACGTTTAAGATTCCATTAATGGCATTTTTTGCGTAACAATGGACATTGTTATGGTGCAGCATCAATTAAACGCGTGCCATTTTTATTTAATAAAAATGTAATAATAGCAACAATGAATAGGAAATAATTGAGACCAAATAAGGCGTTAATGAACAAGGGAAAATGTCTCAACCATTTATTAACAAATGTTCTTAATAACTCTCAAAACTAAAACAAATCACTCTCTTTTCTCAGAAAAAAAAAACTAAACCGTTATTCCTCTATTTACAACCAGTGAAATTAACAGTCCATACGAATTAATTGTGGCTCAAAAGAAACGCCATGGGGCTATTAATCATCTTCTACTTCTAAAACCGCAATCGGACGTTGTTATATACCTAAACACGTTCGGTAAAAAGCTAATTGATGTTTTTACCATTTCTAGCGGTAAACCATAACATCTTGCTGGGTATTTTCAGATGGTCGGCAATAACCTCTACCTGTATAAATAACTTATAAAGTAAACAGAGCGAGGAAAGCGTGATACGTGCTAATTCCGATTTGTTTTCGCCCCATTCGGACTTATGCAGAACAAATTTTATTTACTCAGATTTTCAACAAACCTGACTGCTTGGAAATCAAATATAAATAAACTTGTTCCTCTAGGAACTCATTCAGCTAAATGGCAACGCAGCGTGCGTCTTTTGTCAGAGCAATATGGCCGATCCGCTTGGCAGGACTACAGCAGCCTTACGTCATACATCGAAACGACGAGGTGTCAATGTGGTATGCGAGGTTGCCGAACGTTTATAATTTTCTTTAACAATCGGTTTATGTTTATAATGAAAGTATTTCTAAACGATCCTGTTGCACAGTCTTCATTTTGCTGTAAACTCTTTGAGACGACGCTAAGAGTGTCTGTATATCAAATCTATTGAATATTTTGTTTTTGAAGTCTTAAATAGGAAGTTTTAAGATCTATGCAACAACAATGAACAGTTTTAGATTTTAGGGAATTTTGCATTCAATTAAATGCATAGGTTGGATATATACAAGGTGACCATTTTTGGAGTATAACCATGGCGATCTCGGTTATTTGAAGAGATTCGAAGGTCAAATAAGGGCAAAGTTGTACCGTAATTTGAAGTATTCAAGTTCCCGAATTCGAAATTTTGAAAAAATGTTTTTATTTTTTCTAGTTCAATCACGCATGTCGAAACATTTTTAAATAATACCCAGGTAACCAAATAACGTGTATCAACCGTATAAAAAAACGTCATTGAATGACTGTCCAATACGCTCAAGTTACGTCTTTTTCACGTTAAAAATATGTCGGATTTAAGTACCTTTATGGGGATTAAAATGATCAAAATTATACAGTTTTTTTTTTTTGAGAAAACGCCAAAAGCCGCAACAAATTCACACGATACTGTCGTTCTGCCACCTACGTCACTTTTGCGTCTCTGCGAAGGCGAGGAGGACAATATTGCAATACTTTTGGAAAAAGACCCCTTCGGTAGATGATTTTTAGGCACTTTTAGAATCGCGTTTTTGGACCATTTAAAAAAAAAACAACAAAAAATGTTTTTTGAAAATGTCCAAAGGGGGGGGGGGGGGAAGGGGTGTTACGCCTTTATTTCTCAATTCTCAACTTTGACCGCCTGTAACTTGCGAACGCCTCCACCATTTAGGTGAATCCAACGGTTTTTATATATTTATATTTACTATAAATTAAGGTTTTTGAAAAAGAAAACATTTTTTTTTAAGTCAACCCTATTTTGAGAAATCAAAAACAGTAAGATATCTCAAAATGCTCTTAATTGAAATTTTTATTTAGTCCAGCTAGACTATAGCCAACCTAAACTAACCTAAAGTAAACAAATGTTTTTAAAGTAAACAACCCATATGTTGGAAATTAAAAAAACAGTAACAATTTAATATTTGTAAATGTCAGCACTTAGAGAATAAAAAAAATTTCTAAATTCGATAGAAGTTAGGAATTGAGATATGGTAAACAATTTTTTAAAGTAAACAAACTGTTTGCTAATTAAATAATATTTTGGGCTAAAAACTTTCAAAATTTACTGCATTTAAGTTTACAAAAGAAACAACGATTTCAGGTAGTAGGGTAAACAATTTTCTTTAAAGTAAACAATCCAAAAATATTGAAAAAGAATAAAAATTTTTATTTTTAGACCTCAAAATTGCCTAAGTAAAAGTACAAAAAGTCAATAAACTTAAATATTTTATAGGATTTTTTACATCAACAAATCTTAGGTTAGCACATCAAAGACTAAATATCTCAAGCAATCTCACCAAAACTACCAAATTTTGGAATTGGAATTTTTTTTTGACCCGAATTGATCATTCCTAAAGTAAACAACTTTCTTCAAAATAAACAACCCAAATGTGAAAAAATTGTTTTAAACTTCAGAATTTCGTAAATACAAGAACAAAAATCCGGTATACTTAAATGTTTAATATAAATTAAGGTTTTTGAAAAAGAAAACATTTCTTTTTAAGTCAACCCTATTTTGAGAAATCAAAAACAGTAAGATATCTCAATCGTCCAAAGACCGATGTTTTTCGCTAAAAACTCGAAAAATGCTCTTAATTGAATTTTTTATTTAGTCCAGCTAGACTATACCCAACCTGAACTAACCTAAAGTAAACAAATGTTTTTAAAGTAAACAACCCATATGTTGGAAATCAAAAAACAGTAACAATTTAATATTTGTAAAGTCACCCAAACTCTTTGCTAATTAAATAATATTTTGGGCTAAAAACTTTCAAAATTTACTGCATTTAAGTTTACAAAAGTAACAACGATTTCAGGTAGTAAGGTAAACAATTTTCTTTAAAGTAAATAATCCAAAAATATTGAAAAATAATAAAAAAATGTTATTTTAGACCTCAAAATTTCGTAAGTAAAAGTACAAAAAGTCAATAAACTTAAATATTTTATAGGATTTTATATCTCAAGCAATCTCACCAAAACTCCCAAATTTTGGAATTGGAATTTTGTTTTGACCCGAATTGATCATACCTAAAGTAAACAACTTTCTTCAAAATAAACAACCCAAATGTGAAGAAATAGTTTTAAACTTCAGAATTTCGTAAATAAAAGAACAAAAATCCGGTATATTTAAATGTTTAATATAATTAAGGTTTTTGAAAAAGAAAAAATTTTTTTTTAAGTCAACCCTATTTTGAAAAATCAAAAACAGTAAGATATCCCAATCGTCCAAAGACCGATGTTTTTCGCTAAAAACTCGAAAAATGCTCTTAATTGAATTTTTTATTTAGTCCAGCTAGACTATACCCAACCTGAACTAACCTAAAGTAAACATATGGTTTTAAAGTAAACAACCCATATGTTGGAAATCAAAAAACAGTAACAATTTAATATTTGTAAACGTCAGCACTTGGTAACAATTTAATATTTGTAAATGTCACACAAACTGTTTGCTAATTAAATAATATTTTGGGCTAAAAACTTTCAAAATTTACAGCATTTAAGTTTACAAAAGAAACAACGATTTCAGGTAGTAGGGTAAACAATTTTCTTTAAAGTAAACAATCCAAAAATATTGAAAAAGAATAAAAATTTTTATTTTTAGACCTCAAAATTTCGTAAGTAAAAGTACAAAAAGTCAATAAACTTAAATATTTTATAGGATTTTTTACATCAACAAATCTTAGGTTAGTACATCAAAGACTAAATATCTCAAGCAATCTCACCAAAACTACCAAATTTTGGAATTGGAATTTTTTTTTGACCCGAATTGATCATTCCTAAAGTAAACAACTTTCTTCAAGATAAACAACCCAAATGTGAAAAAATAGTTTTAAACTTCAGAATTTCGTAAATAAAAGAACAAAAATCCGGTATATTTAAATGTTTAATATAAATTAAGGTTTTTGAAAAAGAAAACATTTTTTTTTAAGTCAACCCTATTTTGAGAAATCAAAAACAGTAAGATATCTCAATCGTCCAAAGACCGATGTTTTTCGCTAAAAAACTCGAAAAATGCTCTTAATTGAATTTTTTATTTAGTCCAGCTAGACTATACCCAACCTGAACTAACCTAAAGTAAACAAATGTTTTTAAAGTAAACAACCCATATGTTGGAAATCAAAAAACAGTAACAATTTAATATTTGTAAATGTCACCCAAACTCTTTGCTAATTGAATAATATTTTGGGCTAAAAACTTTCAAAATTTACTGCATTTAAGTTTACAAAAGTAACAACGATTTCAGATAGTAAGGTAAACAATTTTCTTTAAAGTAAACAATCCAAAAATATTGAAAAAGCGTAATTTTTTTTATTTTTAGACCTCAAAATTTCATAAGTAAGAGTACAAAAATTCAATAAACTTAAATATTTAATACTATTTTTTACGTAAACAAATCTTAGGTTGATGCATCAAAGACTAAATATCTCATTCAATCTCACCACAACTCTCAAATGTTGGAATTGGATTTGTTTTTGCCCTGATTTGACTATACCTAAAGTAAACAACCTTTTTTAAAGTAAACAACCTAAATTAAAACAACAGTTTTAAACTTCAGAACTTCGTAAATAAAGGAAAAAAAATTTGGCATATTTAAACGTTTAATATAAATTAAGGTTTCAGAAAAAAAAGTAGACAATTTTCATTTAAAGGCAATCGTATTTTGATAAATCAAAAACAGTAAAATATCTCATCTATAAACATCCAAGGACCGATATATTTGTCTAAACTCGCGCAAATTGCTCTTAAATTAAATGTTTATTTGGTCCAATTAGACTATACCTATTATAATATAAATATAAAGTAAACAAAGGTTGTTAAAGTAAACAACCCATATGTTGCAAATCAAAAACAGTAACATTTTAATATTTGTAAATGTCAGCACACAGAGAACAAAAAAAATATTCTAAATTCGACAGAAATTAGAGATTCAGAAAAGGTAAACAATTTTTAAAAGTAAACAAACCGCATGTTGTTAATTCAATAACATTTTGCACTAAAACTCTACTTCTCCAAACTGCACTGGATGCTCTTTCTTTAACTTTTTACGGTTTCGAGAGTTTCTTGATCTGACCTGGCTTCTTCTTGGATTCAGGTTTCAAAATTTTATTAGCTTCTTCAGGAGTTTCTTCCTCATTTTTTCTTGACTTGCAACTTTGTGAAACCAATAAAATTGAAAATTCCAAAAAATGTGTAAAAAAATATACTAAAAACAGTACAGAGGCTACTCAATGGGTTTCATAAGTTCAGGTTTGGAGCCTTCTTTCTCTTTTCAGGTTTTTCTGACCCACTTCCTATTTGGGTTTCTATGTATATTTCCGAGTTACTTCTGGTTGCTTCAAATCTTCATTTTCTTAGATTTATAAGTTTCTAGTCTCGAGGGCATCTTCAGGCTTAAGTTTCTTTTTTTCTTGAGAGGAAAATTTACTTTTTTCTGCTGGTTCTTTTCCTCTTCTGCTAATTCAGATTTCTTTTCGACAGTTTTACTGCGCTTCTTCGGGTTTGGATTTTTGTGTAACTTCCAGTTGCTGCAAATCTTCATTTTCTTAGGTCTTCAAGTTTCTTGTCTCCAATGTTTTTTCAGGCTCAACTTTCTTTTTCTTCTTGAGAGGAACTTTCACTTTTTTTGTTCTTCTGGCCATTCAGATTTATTTGGTACTTTTTTCTTCTTGTTTATATCCTCAACAGCTATTGGTGTCTCCATGAGTTTGGAGCCTTCGTCTTCTTCTTCAGATTTTTCCGACAGGTTAACTGCGTCTCTTCGGGTTTGTATTTTTGTTTGCATTTGAAAGTAACTTCCAGTTGCTCCGAATCTCATCTTTTTTTGAGTTTCTTGTCTCCAAGGCCTTTTCAGGCTCAACTTTCTTTTTCTTCTTGGAGAGAACCTTCACTTTGTTTTGCTCGTCGTTTTCCTCTTCTGGTCATTCAGGTTTCTTAAGGATTTCATTTATTTAGGAAGTTCCGTAGGTGCAATATTTTCGGCGGTCGATTTTTAGCACTTTTAAAATCGCGTTTTCCGACCATTTAAAAAAAAATTCGAGATTAAATTCATTCGAATTGAGTTTGTTACGTTCTTAGGGAATTGCAAATTTTTTTTTAAATGTTTACAAAGGGGTGGGGGGGGGGGGGTATTACGACTGTTTTCTCAATTCTCAACTTTGACCTCCTGTAACTTGAGAAGGCCCGGACCGATTGAAATAAATCCAACTGTTTTGTCCCAATATCCAAGGGGGGGGGGGGGGGGGGGGGTATTACTACTTGTTTCTCAATTTTCAAATTTGATCGCCTGTTACTTAAAAACGTCTGGACCGATTGAAATGAATCCAACTGTTTTGTCCTCTTCTTGATGTTCTCTTTCACCTCCCACCATCGGAAGTTCCGTAGGTGCAATATTTCCGGAGATAGACTCCTTCGGAAGTCGATTTTTAGGCGCTTTCGGACCAAAAAAACTCTTTAGAGGTTAATTTCATTAGAATCGAGTTTGTTACGTTTTTAGGAGATTGCACGAACCACAAGAGGAGGCAGGAAAGTTTTTTTTGCAGGCACAAAAGCTTTTTATTGCAGGTAGAGTCAGTATAATCGATTATGAATAGCTGAATGAACATTACACCCGATTCATATTCAATTATTTTAAGACTTTAGTGTTGTGTAAAGACATGTAAATTATTTTTAATTATCTATTTAAATCAAGACAAAAAAAATAAAACTCAAAATTTCGATTTTTTTGTGAATATATCCGAAATCAGTCGGATTTTTGAAAATTTCAAAACGTCATTTTTATAGACTTCTAATTGCGGAACTTTGTCTTAACTTCTTCGAATCTCTTAATATATATTATACTAAATAACTCTGCTTTGAAATATGGTCAGCCACACTCCAAAAGGGCTTTCTTTCAGGTCTCAGGTGCTTTTTCTCAGTGTAGCAGTAGACAGGCTTCTTTAACGTACACTCAAAAAAATGAATAGCAACAAATGTGAAAATAAAAAATAGTACTTAAATAACAATTAAAGCTCAAAACAATAAAAATTTCTTAATCTTATGAATATTGCTAATGTTTAGTAGTTTTTATTTATGATTAGTAGTATTTAATAGTTAAAAAAAAAGCTTGAAACTATACGACCGAAATCTTTTCCAAACAAATGGCCTCGTTTACCAAAAAAAAAAAAAAAAATAAACAACATTATCTCATTCCTAAGATACCGCAGCACATACATCATAAATCAGAGTTGGTTAAACAGTTCTGCCACACCTTACAAGACGAAGAACTGGCAGGTGGTGCCCCACGTTTCGAACGTCGAACCGCACGGCAGTACCCGCGTAGTACCTACTTCTTGCGGTCGCAAATTCGAACGGAAGAGCGTTTGTGGCCTTCGCGGTTTACCATCGACCGGTCGATAACATAATGTGCACAGTCTGATCTATGGAATTAATTTTTTTTTGTGCGACTTTTGAGGATGATTTTTGTTTAGGTAAGACCCACGTGACACCAAATTATATGTAGTTAATTAAAGTGAACTTATCCTGCATTGATCTTCAAAAATTGAGTTAACTGGAGGTGTGTGATGTAATTAATGTACATATATTAAACAAATAAAAAAAATCTCATTCACATTCTGAGTGCTCTGCAATAGAAAACACGCACTTTACCTTAATGATTTTGACAGTTAAACGTAGCTTAAATCGTAGCCACTTTGCCACAGTTGAAATGAGTCCGTTTATTGCATATTTGCGTACAATTGCGGCTTCTTTTTTATTCTTTTAATTGCCCCCGAGTTTCAAACATTTGATACCACTTATCTTATGTATAAACTGGCATATGCAGAATTCGAATCCTAATAAATTATACTTTCTGCAAATTAATCTGTCCCCTTTTGCTAATTTATTACGCTAGGTTCTCAATCTGTTGCAGCAACGTGTTTGCTGAGATCGTGCACGGCATTTAGCGTGCAATAAATTTCCTGCGGAACAGCAATAATAATTGACACTTTATTGAAATTGCGCAAATATTGAGTTTAGCATAACGGAAATTGTGGAAATGGGTAGCGCTAAAGTGTTTCTTCCATCTAAGGTGGTCCTCTTTCTGTCTGATACTTTGAAAGTGTTTTATTAACTTGTGTATTCTAATTGAACATGCCCGTCTATGGTATTAAACAATAATTTTAAACCCGGAAGATTTCTCCATTATTTTTTAACAGCCATCGATTAAACGCATCGTTTTACCGGTTTAGAGAAAACCGCTGAACTTGACATCATCAGCTGCAGCAAGGCGTGAGATTCCACACTAACTGGCATTCACCGAATAACCCATTGACTGCTAATTTTTTATGTATCCTAACCTTATTTTTAAACACTCAGTATTCATTGCATACGCAAAAGTAATTTGTTTGACATTATGTGGAGCAAACACCGCATTGGAATCCGCTGTTTGGTCGCTGATCAAGATTTCGAGAGGTGAGAAGGTATTTGGTGGATAGGTGTGACCCAAGGAACGTGAAGGCAATGAAAATGGGCATAACATACCTTTGTGCTAAAAAAAAAACTCAGAGCAAAGTGTATTACCAACACTATTCCTAGAGACTGAAAAAACAGTTGGATTCATATCAATCGATCAGGGCGTTCTCAAGTTCCGGACGGTCAAAGTTGAGAATTGAGAAAAAAGTCGTAATATCCCGCCCCTCCTTTGGAGATTTTCAAAAAAATGTCGGAAATTTTTTTCCGAATACCAAAATTTCCAAAAACGCGATTCTAAAAGTGCTTAAAAATCGACCTCCGAAAATATTTCACCTTCTAAACTTTCAATGGTGAAAGAAGACATCAAGAGGAGGAAAACACAGTTGGATTCACTCCAATCGGTCCAGGCGTTCTCAAGTTACAGGCAGTCAAAATTGAGAATTAAGAAAAAAGTCGTAACACCCTCCTTTGGGGATTTTCGAAAAAAAATCGGAAAGATTTTTTTGCTCTTTTTGATCGAAATGGCACGTTTGCAATCCCGTGAGAACGTAACAAACTAAATTCGAATAAATTTAGCCTCTAAAGAGGTTTTTTTCTTAAAGAATGGCCAAAAAATACGAATTTAAAAGTACTTAAAAATCCACCTCCGAATGGGTCTATCTTCGAAAATATTGCACCTATGGAACTTATGATGGTGGGAGGTGAAAGAGGACATCAAGAGGAGGAAAACACAATTGGATTCACTCCAATCGGTCCAGGCGTTCTCAAGTTACAGGCGGTCAAAATTGAGAATTGAGAAAAAAGTCGTAATACCCCTCTTTGGGGATTTTCGAAAAAAAATGGGAAAGATTTTTTTGCTCTTTTTGATCGAAATGGCACGTTTGCAATCCCCTGAGAACGTAACAAACTAAATTCGAATAAATTTAGCCTCTAAAAAGGTTTTTTTCCTAAAAAAATTGCAAAAAAACGCGATTTTAAAAGTACTTAAAAATCCACCTCCGAATGGGTCTATCTCCGAAAATATTACACCTTCTAAACTTCCAATGGTGGGAAGTGAAAGAAGACATCAAGAGGAGGAAAACACAATTGGATTCACTCCAATCGGTCCAGGCGTTCTCAAGTTACAGGCGGTCAAAATTGAGAATTGAGAAAAAAGTCGTAACACCCCTTTGGGGATTTTCAAAAAAAATCGGAAAGATTTTTTTGCTTTTTTTGATCGAAATGACACGTTTGCAATCCCGTGAGAACGTAACAAACAAAATTCGAATAAATTTAGCCTCTAAAAAGGTTTTTTTCTTAAAAAAAATGCCAAAAAACGCGATTTTAAAAGTACTTAAAAATCCACCTCCCAATGGGTCTATCTCCAAAAATATTGCACCTTCTAAACTTCCAATGGTGGGACGTGAAAGAAGACATTAAGAGGAGGAAAACACAGTTGGATTCACTCCAATCGGTCCAGGCGTTCTCAAGTTACAGGCGGTCAAAATTGGGAATTGAGAAAAAAGTCGTAACACCCCTTTGGGGATTTTCAAAAAAAATCGGAAAGATTTTTTTGCTTTTTTTGATCGAAATGGCACGTTTGCAATCCCCTGAGAACGTAACAAACTAAATTCGAATAAATTTAGCCTCTAAAGAGGTTTTTTTCTTAAAAAATGGCCAAAAAACGCGATTTTAAAAGTACTTAAAAATCCACCTCCGAAGGGATCTATCTCCGGAAATATTGCACCTACGGAACTTCCGATGGTGGGAGGTGAAAGAGGACATCAAGAAAAGGACAAAACAGTTGGATTCATTCCAATCGGTCCGGGTGTTCTCATGTTACAGGCGGTCAAAATTGAGAATTGAGAGAGAAAAGTCGTAATACCCCCAATAATTTTATTTATCTTTTATACTGAACCCTGGTCGTATGTAAGTAAAGGTGAAAAATTGCGCTTGAATTCCAAACCATAAATTTCAGTAGTGCTGCAATTATTAAAACTCGCTGGACAAGAAAGTAAGGATATAAAAAAATTGAGAACAAAAACCTGAAAAGAATTCTAAACGTAAAACGTAATATTAAAAATATCATAAAGCGTTGAAACGAAAAAAAAAAGTGATTTAATAAATAAATGAAAAAAATATAATACTATTAAAAAAACTAAAAAAGCACAAATAACAAAAAACAAAAAAAATAAAGTAAAGAATATAGAATCACCTCGTAGTTCGAAAAAGAAAACAGGAAATAAAAAACCTTAAGAAATTGGAAAAGTTCACTAATACTAACTAAAAAAAAAATACTAAAAAGGCATTAAAAAGAAATAAATATAACAAAAGTTCAATACTTCACATAGCGTAAAAAATACAAAAAGGGTCAAAAAGAGAACCAATTTAATTCGTTTCATTAAAAAAAAAGCAAAACAGAACTAAAAGAAACTAACAACGTTCAAAATATCAAAAAGTGCTAAAAAAGCAAAATTATTTAAATTAAGGAAAAAAACTTAGTTTCAAAAAAGCAAAAACAAAAAGTATCCCAAATTCAAAGTATGGCAAACAGTTAAAAGGCACTGCAACTGAAAAAAAAAACGAAAATGTAGCTCGATCCTTTACAAACCATTGAAAACGCCAAAAAAGTTCTATAAGCACACATTGGTTACTTATAATTTTTTTTATAATAAGCTAAGTGCCGTGTCTAATTAGACTTGACCTTGTATATCGTTGTTACTGTTAGCGGTGGTGTAAAAATTACGTTTTTACATTATTTATTAGCGCATATACTAGTCGCATCCTTTTCTTAAGTAAACCCCATTAACGTAAATTAACTATTACTTTGCGTAATTGAAATTCTGAAAAACTTAATTTTCAAAAAATTTAACCATATATTTCTGTTTTTCTTGTTTACATTTTTATTAATATTTCATATTATCATCATGCACAATCGCAGCATTAACACCGAAATTGATTTTGACACTTGATTTGCATGTCTATTTAAATTACTTAATTAGTAATGTAAGGGTGGGCCTCTAAAAAATGACGGACTTATGGTTAAAAAAACAGGACCAATTTTAGACACTTGTTTGCTCTGGCCATCACTTAACACATCTTAGGTCTTGTCATTTGAAAAATTGATTTATGACATGTCTCCAGCAACATGACATTACGGTGAGCATTGAGAGAAGCTTATTATCAATTCGGGTTTGACCATTTTCGGGATTTCAAACGCAAGAGTGTAACAATAATCTAACGCCTCCCTCTTTTAAGCAGTTGAAACAAGAAAACTAATTATTAACAAGAAAGACATTAATTAAGCTTAGTTTAAGAAGAAGTGTTAATAAAAACAATCATCAAGTTGGCTGTCTGAGCTGTGTATGAGAGTTGAGAAAAATAATTTTATTTATCTTTTTTACTGAACCCTGGAAGTCGCATACAGGGTGTCCTTTCTTAAGTGCATGCAGTATCGCTATCTACGAAACGGCTGTAGTTACAAAGTCGGTTAAATTAGCAAAAAGTTGACTTTTGTAGAGTCTGTTTAGAAAACGTTCACAGGGTTGCCACATTTCGAGTGGTTTCTGAAATATTTAGAAAAATTTAAAAAATGCCAAAAATTTAAATCTCTTCTATTTCAAAAACTATTGATGACACGAAAAAAGTTTAAATTACGAAGTGTCACTACACTCTAATCTCTCTCATATGACATTTCGATGAGCTTTGTGTAACGCTTACCAACCTAGTTACCAGTATAAAGTTAATTTTTTTAAATACGGACTTGGACTTTTTTTTTCATAATTTGAAAGGTCTTTTTATTCTTAATATAAGGGCGTATTACACAATTAGGGTTTTAAACGTTTCGACCAATTAAATCCATCATCAAGGTATTCTATCTAAATCCGATCCGATTTATGGAGTAATGAAAGTTAATACTTACTTTTTCTTCAGTAAATGCGTCAGAATAATTACCATTAATACTTGCAATTTTTCAGTACCTTAAAGAAAATTATTACAAAAATGAAAAGAAAGAAATCTTATTTTTGTGCTAATATGAACAAGATACTTATGTTAGAAATAAAGCGATGACTTAGTATTTTGACCTATTTTGTAAACAACTATTGTTTTAAGAAATTAATTGCTCAAATTGTCTTCCTTGGTTTCTTAGGCCTAACCTTGCCCTCTTCTTAATATTGGCCTGGACGTTTTCTAACATTTGTGGCGTAATTTTATTAAAAGCCATTTGAATTTTCCTTTTCAAATCCTCCACATCTTGTGGCGCCCTTTTGTACACATCATTCTTTATAAAACCCCAAATAGAAAAATCCATAGGAGTTATATCAGGGGACCTAGGAGGCCAATTAACTGGCAATTTTTTATCACAATTAATTTAAGAAATTTAATAAACTCGTCAACTAAATTAACGCATCACATAAAAATTACAAATGTTTAATTATTATTTTTGGCAAACCTACTGAACGGATTTGTTTAATTCCTTTTTTGACTGAAAAGTCGTTTTATTTAGAAATTTAATGCTTTCTTAGTTTTTGATTGAAATAATTGTTTTTGGAGTACAGGGAGTAACAACTATACCTACAACGCTGTGCTTTAGAAACCAAGGATGACAATTTGAACATTTAATTTCTTAAGGCAATAGTGGTTTACAAAATAAAGAGCATTAAGTCGTCGCTTCATTTCTAAAATAAGTATCTTGTTCATATTAGCACAATAATAAGATTCCTTTCTTTTAATTTTTGTAATAATTTTCTTTAAGGCACTAAAAACATTGCAAGTATTGATGGTAATTATCCTGACGCATTTACTGAAGAAAAACGCAGTATTAACTTTCATTACTCCATAAACAGGATCGGATTTAGATAGAATACCTTGATGATGGATTTAACTGGTCGAAACGTTTAAGACCCTAATCGTGTAATACGCCGTTATATTAAGAATAAAAAGAACTTTCAAATTATGAAAAAATAATCCAGGTCCGTATTAAAAAAAAATTACTTTATACCGGTAACCAAGTTGGTAAGCGTTACACGAAGCTAATCGAGATGTCATATGAGAGAGTTTAGAGTGTAGGAAAACTTCGTAATTTAAGCTTTTTTTGTGTCACCAATAGTTTTTGAAATAGAAGAGATTTAAATTTTTGTCATTTTTTAGATTTTTCTAAATATTTCAGAAACCGCTCGAAATGTGGCAACCCTGTGAACGTTTTCTTAACAGGCTCTACAAAAGTCAACTTTTTGCTAATTTAACCGACTTTGTAACTAAAGCCGTTTCGGAGATATCGATACTGCACGCACTTCAAAAAGACACCCTGTATAGGTAAAGGTAAAGTATTGCGCTTGAATTCCAAACAAGAAATTTCAGTAGTGCTGCAATTATTAAAACTCGCTGAACAAGAAAGTAAGGAAATAACAAAATTTGGGAACAAAAACCTGAAAAGAATTCTATACATAAAACGTAAAATTGAAAGTATCAAAAAGCGTTGAGAGAAACCAAATAAATTAAAAAAATATATATGATTTAATAAATAATTGAAAAAAAATATAATACTAATAAAAACACTAAAAAAGCACGAATAACAAAAAACAAAAAAAAAAGTAAAGAAAATAAAGCAAACGCTTAGATCGAAAAGAAAACAAAAAATTAAAAACCTTAAGAAATTGGAAAAGTTCATTAAGACTAACTAAAAAAAAAATACTAAAAATTGAAAAAAAAACATGAGCCAAAGGACCAGAACAAGATAAAAATATACACAACTAAAATAGAAAAACGAGCAAACTCACTAAAAGAAACTTTCGATGATAATAATAATTATAAACCGAAAATATATATATAATATTTATAAACCAAAAGAAAAAAAGACATTTAAAAACTGAAAAATATAGTTTTGTGGACATCTATTCACAAAATTTTGACATCTCCTTAGCTTTGGAAATTGGACTTTGACCTTGTTTGCCAATCTTCTTGACATGAGCAAATTGGAGACGGGTAGGAAAAAAATTAACATTCTATGGCTACTAAAATGCCAAAAAATTCTAAATGGGATATACAGTGCGTTTCAACAGCTGCCGGCAATGATGTCAGATTTTCAGGGCCAAGTAAGTACTCTAAGATTTATCAAAATCAAAAGAGTGTTGTATTTAAAAATATAACATTATATGTAACTTATATACTTTATATTATAATCCTTCATTTGAGTAACTAAAGTGGGTGTTTTAGACAAAAAAAAATTTAATCCTGCTGACGTAGTAATTCATTTATAGGCTGTTGTTTTATAACATTCTACACATGCATCAATATAATTATAAGTCCCCAAAAGATCTATTTTATTTTCTTGGTGCATAATACACAATAATTTATTGTTGTAATTAGCGTCCTTAAGTTGTAAGTAGTTGGTGAAGTTAGCGGGATTAGGACAAATAATGCACCTCTTCTTTATTCGAAAATGGCCGACGTTTCGACTGTTTATTTAGTCTTCATCAGGGCTAAAACCCAATGAGTTAAATAGTAACACATCCCTGGGCCCAACATAAAATTGCAAATAGTGTTTGTTACATAATGGAACGTAAAATCATATACATCTATTACATCTATAATTTTTTTTTTTTTAATTTTAATGAATTAAATATACAGACAAATTATAAACAACTACAAGAATTAACATTTGACAATTACTGACAGTACCAAGTAACCAGTAAACATTGAGGCGTACATTACGGAAGGCAGAACTTACCTATTCTCACTTAGAGATTTAAAAAAAAAAAAAAAAAAAAAAAATGCCATTCCATTATGTAACAAACATTGGGTTTTAGCCCTGATGAACTCTAAATAAACAGTCGAAACGTCGGCCATTTTCGAATAAAGAAGAGGTGCATTATTTGTCCTAATCCCGCTAACTTCACCAACTACAATAATTTATATAAGCTAGTTCAGGTTAGAAATTATTTGAATATGTAGATATCTGGGTAGTTTAAGTGTTAAAATTCGTTAAAATTAAAAAGAAGGGGGCATGGCACCTCAAAAAATTTTCGAGCTATTTTGTTCTCTCGCCCCCCCCCCCCCCC
Organism: Taphrorychus bicolor; assembly: GCA_951812265.1. Lineage (NCBI taxonomy): Eukaryota > Metazoa > Arthropoda > Insecta > Coleoptera > Curculionidae > Taphrorychus > Taphrorychus bicolor. The sequence continues at coordinate 44,475,825 of OX638304.1, read as the reverse complement.
CCCCCTTCACAGAAGCCTAAGAACATTAAGAGCACTACAAGACTTTTGATAAATTTAATATACCAAAAAACAGTAAGAGTCATTTCTGGGAGACGGTAGCCAAGGTATAGGTAGCAAAGGATGGTGCAATTTCACAGATTTGTGTGCCCTCGACGTGACGTCACTGCAGGCCACTGACGGGATTGTGTCATTTGAGTATGTGCTATTCACCCCTAAGTTGTATCCATTTAACATCCCTGTTAACTATAACGCGTCTGTTACAAGTAAATGCCATAGAAAATCCCATAAGATTATCTGTAACAGGCCCGTTATAGTTAAAAGATGGGATGTTAAATGGATGCAACATAGGGGTGATAGCAGTTTTCTGGTTTAAAGTCGTTAGAAACATTTTCTCAACTGCTGTGTTTTTCTTATTATTTCTTGAGGGTTTTTTAGTTTATAAATTATTAAAAAAATGTAATAAATTGAACGAAAGCAAGTTTACCCACCAGAGCTCGAGGAAACCGTTCGAAACACTTTGATCTAGATCAGCACCGATTGTATTGCACGGCCATCGAAATTCATCTTAATTAGCCGGTCCGAAAGTATTCTTTTACTAACTGGGACGTAACCCGTCGCAGACTTTTATGATGCCTAATTTGAGAAAATGTTGGCAACACAATAGTGATCTCGTTATTCTTCTATTATGTATTTCGTCCGTTATGAAATGAGCATATAATGATAATTGAGCTATAAAAATTAAAAAAAAACAGGCTAATGTCAAGTATTAGCAAGTTATCAATTAGATAACTTAGCTTCTCTGGCAATGGTCGTCATTTATAACAACATTCTTGACCTTTAAAATATATAACCTTTTTGTAATACGAGATTGTAGTTACAGATGGCCAAAAAAACGAAAGCCTTTAATTTGACATTTTAACACTCCTACAACGTTGAAGATCCAGGCATTGTCTTAGTATAATAGTAATTATTGGGATTTCCATGCGGATGGTACAATGGCCTTGGTATTACTGAAGATGGTAATTTTAGAAATACCTCTCGAGGAATAATTATGCCTTTTACGCCTCTTAGACATATCAAATTTATCATTTGTTACGAAACTGTAGACGGTTCTATTATCCTCTTCAGTGATTAGTTGACAATGACCTTTATCGTTTATAGTTCCAACGGTCTTCTTCTAATTAGCATTCGGATAATGAAAGGAGCGGTACTAACAATATCCCCGAATCGATCTGCGACAAGTTCCTCGATAAAAACGCCTAAAATGGAAAGATGGCCAGTTACGTGCGTGCTCAAACATTCCGATACCGTAAAAGTAACTGTTTTTTAATCACAGTACCGTCGATAGACCGAAACCTGTTCGGTACCGCCGGTGCATGTGACACACTAATACAGTCAAGACATTTAATAATATTCACGTTGTGTCCTGATTATTGTTAAGTATTATGGAATATAATGCTGCGAAGGATTACACAATGATTATACCGTAAGGTACCTACATCTGAATCCTGCTGAGTTGCCATACAACGCCGCAATTCATTTTCGTTTAGGTACAAATCGTTGGTGACTCTCGTCTTCACAAACGGTCGCAATTTTCGTCTTCACAAACGTTTCTCTTTAAAGTCTGCGACATTTTTTCGATGACATTTCGGATACAATAAAGAGGAGGGGGGGGGGGGTGAAATAGGACATCATAAAGAACAAAAAACCGTTGGACTCACTCCAATCGCTTTACTCGTTCGCACGTTACAGGCGGTCAAAAAAAATTGTTTACCCTATGTGAGGTCACACCGGTCACGCATGTCTTTCCTATTTCTTTTCATGCAAGATGTAGCGACATCCTACGCGACTTTCTTTGCTGGGAGGTAAAAAAGGATATCACAAAGAATAAAAAACCGTTACATTCACTTCAATTGGTCCACTCCTTCAAAAGTTACGAGCGGTCAAAATTGAAAATTAAGAAAAAAGATGGTATAACCCCCAATTTGGAAAATTTCTTTGCTTTTTTGATGAGATTGAGTCGATTTCAATCCCGTATGATCGTAACAACCGTAATTAGAGTGAAATTAGTCTCATAATTAAACTTTTTTCTAAATGCTTCCCAAGCGCGTTTTAAAGGTACCTAAAAATCGACCGGCGAAAAGGTCTATCTCCAAAACTATTGAACTTACGGAACTTTCCTCCACGGGAGATGAAATAGGACATCATAAAGAACAAAGAACCGTTGGACTCACTTCAATCGCTTCACTCGTTCGAACGTTACAGGCGGTCAAAAAAAAAATTGTTTACCCTATGTGACGTCACTCCGGTCACGCATGTCTTTCCCATTTCTTTTCTTGCAAGATGTAGCGACGTCCTACGGGACTTTCTTTGCTGGGAGGTAAAAAAGGATATCACAAAGAATAAAAAAACCGTTAGGTTCACTTCAATAGGTCCACTGCTTCTAAAGTTACGAGCGGTCAAAATTGAAAATTAAGAAAAAAGATGGTATAACCCCCAATTTGGAAAATTTCTTTGCTTTTTTGATGAGATTGAGTCGATTTCAATCCCGTATGAACGTAACAAGCGTAATTAGAGTGAAATTAGTCTCATAATTAAGCTTTTTTCTAAAAGCTTCCCCGGCGCGTTTTAAAGGTACCTAAAAATCGACCGGCGAAAAGGTCTATCTCCCAAACTATTGAACTTACGGGACTTTCTTTCACGGGAGGTGAAATAGAACATCATAAAGAACAAAAAACCGTTGGACTCACTCCAATCGCTTCACTCGTTCGAACGTTACAGGCGGTCAAAAAAAATTGTTTACCCTATGTGACGTCACTCCGGTCACGCATGTCTTTCTTATTTCTTTTCTTGCAAGATGTAGCGACGTCCTACGGGACTTTCTTTGCTGGGAGGTAAAAAAGGATATCACAAAGAATAAAAAACCGTTACATTCACTTCAATTGGTCCACTCCTTCTAAAGTTACGGCCGGTCAAAATTGAAAATTAAGAAAAAAGATGGTATAACCCCCAATTTGGAAAATTTCTTTGCTTTTTTGATGAGATTGAGTCGATTTCAATCCCGTATGAACGTAACAAGCGTAATTAGAGTGAAATTAGTCTCATAATTAAGCTTTTTTCTAAAAGCTTCCCCGGCGCGTTTTAAAGGTACCTAAAAATCGACCGGCGAAAAGGTCTATCTCCCAAACTATTGAACTTACGGGACTTTCTTTCACGGGAGGTGAAATAGAACATCATAAAGAACAAAAAACCGTTGGACTCACTCCAATCGCTTCACTCGTTCGAACGTTACAGGCGGTCAAAAAAAATTGTTTACCCTATGTGACGTCACTCCGGTCACGTATGTCTTTCTTATTTCTTTTCTTGCAAGATGTAGCGACGTCCTACGGGACTTTCTTTGCTGGGAGGTAAAAAAGGATATCACAAAGAATAAAAAACCGTTACATTCACTTCAATTGGTCCACTCCTTCTAAAGTTACGGCCGGTCAAAATTGAAAATTAAGAAAAAAGATGGTATAACCCCCAATTTGGAAAATTTCTTTGCTTTTTTGATGAGATTGAGTCGATTTCAATCCCGTATGAACGTAACAAGCGTAATTAGAGTGAAATTAGTCTCATAATTAAGCTTTTTTCTAAAAGCTTCCCCGGCGCGTTTTAAAGGTACCTAAAAATCGACCGGCGAAAAGGTCTATCTCCCAAACTATTGAACTTACGGGACTTTCTTTCACGGGAGGTGAAATAGAACATCATAAAGAACAAAACACCGTTGGACTCACTCCAATCGCTTCACTCGTTCGAACGTTACAGGCGGTCAAAAAAAATTGTTTACCCTATGTGACGTCACTCCGGTCACGCATGTCTTTCTTATTTCTTTTCTTGCAAGATGTAGCGACGTCCTACGGGACTTTCTTTGCTGGGAGGTAAAAAAGGATATCACAAAGAATAAAAAACCGTTACATTCACTTCAATTGGTCCACTCCTTCTAAAGTTACGGCCGGTCAAAATTGAAAATTAAGAAAAAAGATGGTATAACCCCCAATTTGGAAAATTTCTTTGCTTTTTTGATGAGATTGAGTCGATTTCAATCCCGTATGAACGTAACAAGCGTAATTAGAGTGAAATTAGTCTCATAATTAAACTTTTTTCTAAATGCTTCCCAAGCGCGTTTTAAAGGTACCTAAAAATCGACCGGCGAAAAGGTCTATCTCCCAAACTATTGAACTTACGGGACTTTCTTTCACGGGAGGTGAAATAGAACATCATAAAGAACAAAAAACCGTTGGACTCACTCCAATCGCTTCACTCGTTCGAACGTTACAGGCGGTCAAAAAAAATTGTTTACCCTATGTGACGTCACTCCGGTCACGCATGTCTTTCTTATTTCTTTTCTTGCAAGATGTAGCGACGTCCTACGGGACTTTCTTTGCTGGGAGGTAAAAAAGGATATCACAAAGAATAAAAAACCGTTACATTCACTTCAATTGGTCCACTCCTTCTAAAGTTACGGCCGGTCAAAATTGAAAATTAAGAAAAAAGATGGTATAACCCCCAATTTGTAAAATGTCTTTGCTTTTTTGATGAGATTGAGTCGATTTCAATCCCGTATGAACGTAACAAGCGTAATTAGAGTGAAATTAGTCTCATAATTAAACTTTTTTCTAAATGCTTCCCAAGCGCGTTATAAAGGCACCTAAAAATCGACCGCCGAAAAGGTCCATCTCCAAAACTATTGAACTTACGGAACTTTCCTCCAGGGGAGATGAAATAGGACATCATAAAGAACAAAGAACCGTTGGACTCACTTCAATCGCTTCACTCGTTCGAACGTTATAGGCGGTAAAAAAAAATTGTTTACCCTACGTGACGTCACACCGGTCACGCATGTCTTTCCTATTTCTTTTCATGCAAGATGTAGCGACATCCTACGCGACTCTCTTTGCTGGGAGGTAAAAAAGGATATCACAAAGAATAAAAAACCGTTACACTCACTTCAATTGGTCCACTCCGTCAAAAGTTACGAGCGGTCAAAATTGAAAATTAAGAAAAAAGATGGTATAACCCCCAATTTGGAAAATTTCTTTGCTTTTTTGATGAGATTGAGTCGATTTCAATCCCGTATGATCGTACCAAGCGTAATTAGAGTGAAATTAGTCTCATAATTAAACTTTTTTCTAAATGCTTCCCAAGAGCGTTTTAAAGGCACCTAAAAATCGACCGCCGAAAAGGTCTATCTCCAAAACTATTGAACTTACGGAACTTTCCTCCACGGGAGATGAAATATGACATCATAAAGAACAAAAAACCGTTGGACTCACTTCAATCGCTTTACTCGTTCGAACGTTACAGGCGGTCAAAAAAAATTGTTTACCCTATGTGAGGTCACACCGGTCACGCATGTCTTTCCTATTTCTTTTCATGCAAGATGTAGCGACATCCTACGCGACTTTCTTTGCTGGGAGGTAAAAAAGGATATCACAAAGAATAAAAAACCGTTATATTCACTTCAATTGGTCCACTCCTTCAAAAGTTACGAGCGGTCAAAATTTAAAATTAAGAAAAAAGATGGTATAACCCCCAATTTGGAAAATTTCTTTGCTTTTTTGATGAGATTGAGTCGACTTCAATCCCGTATGAACGTAACATGCGTAATTAGAGTGAAATTAGTCTCGTAAGTAAACTTTTTTTTAAATGCTTCCCAGGCGCGTTTTAAAGGCACCTAAAAATCGACCGGCGAAAAGGTCTATCTCCCAAACTAGTAAACTTACGGGACTTTCTTTCACGGGAGGTGAAATAGAACATCATAAAGAACAAAAAACCGTTGGACTCACTCCAATCGCTTTATTCGTTCGAACGTTACAGGAGGTCAAAAAAAATTGTTTACCCTATGTGACGTCACACCGGTCACGCATGTCTTTCCTATTTCTTTTCTTGCAAGATGTAGCGACATCCTACGCGACTTTCTTTGCTGGGAGGTAAAAAAGGATATCACAAAGAATAAAAAAAACTGTTAGATTCACTTCAATCGGTCCACACCTCTTAAAATTACGGGCGGTCAAAGTTGGAAATTAAGAAAAAAGCGGGTATAACCCCCAATTTCGAAAAAATATTGGAAATTTTGTTTGCTGTTTTTGATGAGATTGAGTCGATTTCAATCCCGTATGAACGTAACAAGCGTAATTAGAGTGAAATTATAATGTATGCTAATAAAGTTTGACTTTTAGTAAGAGGGCAAAAGTTGCAAATTTAGAGCCTTCCACCCATCGTGGGCAATTCTCGTGTTCACAAACGTTTCTCTTTAAACTCTGCGACACTTTTTCGATCACATTCCGGATACAATAAAGTAAATAGATTCCGCGGCAATTTTACAGCTAATTAATTTAAAGACCGTGCCGCTATCATTTTCCGCCAAATAAGAAAGTGTGACAGTGGGCTCATTTCGCACAGTGTGTTTATGAGAGTGCAATTATTAAACGTCATCATGCGGAAAACGATGCGGCGTTCGGTTCATTTTCTGCAGGAACTTGGCTGCTGGGTTACGGTTGCCTGATTGGCCGTGGCAATGTCTTGGACACGTCTTTGAATGAAAGCGAAAAGGGGGCTTCGTGTCTACATACTATTTTATTAGTATTGTGGTAGGTTATCATAGAGTCTCCCTAAATTATCAAAATCTCTCTAAATCTAATAAAACTATTATTTAAGACTTATATCTTATTATCAGACTTATTATTAGATTGACAGAGTGATAAGGTTCCTAATAACGTAATAAATTCGTAACACAAAAAGAACATATTGAAAGATTCCTTAAACAAACTTTCAAGATGTGTAAGGTAAAGCTAAAATTAGAACGAGCTAAAAATTACTCACAACATATAAAAATACAATAAAAAAAATAAGTATTTGAAAAAATAACTCAAAGCATCAAAAAAGCAAATTTGATACGCTTGGAAAAATTCAGGAAAAACTCGGGGTAGAATTAAGAAACAATTCGTTAAAAATGTTTTAAAGTGCAATTAAAAAATTAAAGTAAAGTAGTAGTAATTAAATTAAAAGTTTTTAGAAAAATTTTGATTATGATTAGGGTCGAAATAGGTTAAGAATGTCTTCACGCTTCTATAAGTGAAGAAATTTAAAATCTTCGAAAAAATACGTTAGGATAAGGGCTAAGGTCGGTTAAAAAGTATTCAAAAAGTCTAAAACTGCAGATCTGAAGTTTTTGGAAACAATCAAAAAAGAATTAAAGCCTTAATCGGTTAAAAAATACTCAAGCATCTAAAAAAGGTCAAAATCGGTTAAAAATGTCTTAAAGCGTCTGAAAGTGCAAATTTAAAATCTTCGCAAAAATTCAGGTTAGAATAAGACCCGAAATTGGTTGAAAATGTCTAAAAATGCAAATTTGCGGTTCCTGACGAAATTCAGAAAAGAATTAAAGCCAAAATCGGATAAATATAACACAAAGCGTTTCAATGTGCAAATTTATAACTCGTAGAAAAAAATCCGGTTAGGATTAGGGCCCCAATTGTTAAAAAATTACTTAAGTCATGGAAAAATGCTAATCTGAAGTTTATAGGAGAATTCTGCTTAATATTAGTTCCAAAAATATTTAGAAATGACACAAAGCGTTTAAAAAACATTTTTTGATGCAATCAGGTTAGAATAGGGGCTAAAATTGGTTAAAAAAAGACCCATATTGTCTACAAATGCATTTTGATAAATTTTTTCATTCTCATTTAACAAATCACCTCAGAATAAACTGACGTCTTCTTTTCGCAATTTTAGCATATTTCAAGTTGACAATCCTCTTTACCAAATTATATAAAATGTATAAGACTGTGAAGGCTTTCACGGGCGGTCAAAGTACAGTCTAAAGTGCTTTCGGGGCTTTGAAGCCGTAGTCAGTCATTATCAAAGGCGATGAGGCAATTACCGAAATAATCTCCCGTGCTTCCCGACGTTGACTGATTTTACTGTGGTGAGCTCAGGGTATTTATTCCACTGCCGTCGCGCTGCAGTGGATGGACTGGGGTGGGGGTAGTGTTGGCGCGACATAAATTCCGACTTACAAGGAATGTAATTAAATTTTTATTTTTAATTCGGAATTTAACTAAATCCCAACTTTAGAGTCGCAATTTATCTAATTTCTGACCTTAAACGCCGGACATAACGAAATTTGGCTTTTAACTCGGGGTTTAATTAAATTCTGAATTTAGCTGAGTTCTCATTTCAAACCGAAAATTTTGCCAAATTCTGACATATTTGGAATGTAACTAAATTCCGATTTTAAATTTGGAATTTAAGTAAATTCTGTTTTTCAAACATGGAAAAACGGAATTTAATGAAATTTAATGAAAGTTCTACAAGAAATTTAAATAAATTTTGACTTACACGGAATTTAATTAAATTTTGATTTTTAGTTCGGAATTTAACTAAATCCCAACTTTAGAGTCGCAATTTATCTAATTTCTGACCTTAAACGCCGGACATAACGAAATTTGGCTTTTAACTCGGGGTTTAATTAAATTCTGAATTTAGCTGAGTTCTCATTTCAAACCGAAAATTTTGCCAAATTCTGACATATTTGGAATGTAACTAAATTCCGATTTTAAATTTGGAATTTAAGTAAATTCTGTTTTTCAAACATGGAAAAACGGAATTTAATGAAATTTAATGAAAGTTCTACAAGAAATTTAAATAAATTTTGACTTACACGGAATTTAATTAAATTTTGATTTTTAGTTCGGAATTTAACTAAATCCCAACTTTAGAGTCGCAATTTATCTAATTTCTGACCTTAAACGCCGGACATAACGAAATTTGGCTTTTAACTCGGGGTTTAATTAAATTCTGAATTTAGCTGAGTTCTCATTTCAAACCGAAAATTTTGCCAAATTCTGACATATTTGGAATGTAACTAAATTCCGATTTTAAATTTGGAATTTAAGTAAATTCTGTTTTTCAAACATGGAAAAACGGAATTTAATGAAATTTAATGAAAGTTCTACAAGAAATTTAAATAAATTTTGACTTACACGGAATTTAATTAAATTTTGATTTTTAGTTCGGAATTTAACTAAATCCCAACTTTAGAGTCGCAATTTATCTAATTTCTGACCTTAAACGCCGGACATAACGAAATTTGGCTTTTAACTCGGGGTTTAATTAAATTCTGAATTTAGCTGAGTTCTGATTTCAAACTCAAAATTTTGCCAAATTCTGACATATTTGGAATGTAACTAAATTCCGATTTTAAACTTGGAATTTAAGTAAATTCTGTTTTTCACACATGGAAAAACGGAATTTAATGAAAGTTCTACAAGAAATTTAAATAAATTTCGACTTACACGGAATTTAATTAAATTTTGATTTTTAATTCGGAATTTAACTAAATCCCAACTTTAGAGTCGCAATTTATCTAATTTCTGACCTTAAACGCCGGACATAACGAAATTTAGCTTTTAACTCGGGGTTTAATTAAATTCTGAATTTAGCTGAGTTGTGATTTCAAACTCAAAATTTTGCCAAATTCTGACATATTTGGAATGTAACTAAATTCTGATTTTAAACTTGAAATTTAAGTAAATTCTGTTTTTCACACATGGAAAAACGGAATTTAATGACATTTAATGAAAGTTCTACAAGAAATTTAAATAAATTTCGACTTACACGGAATTTAATTAAATTTTGATTTTTAATTCGGAATTTAACTAAATCCCAACTTTAGAGTCGCAATTTATCTAATTTCTGACCTTAAACGCCGGACATAACGAAATTTGGCTTTTAACTCGGGGTTTAATTAAATTCTGAATTTAGCTGAGTTCTGATTTCAAACTCAAAATTTTGCCAAATTCTGACATATTTGGAATGTAACTAAATTCCGATTTTAAACTTGGAATTTAAGTAAATTCTGTTTTTCACACATGGAAAAACGAAATTTTATGAAATTTAATACGTTCTACTAAAAAAGTTCTACAAGAAATTTAAATAAATTTTGACTTACACGGAATTTAATTAAATTTTTATTTTTAATTCGGAATTTAACATAAATTCTGACATATTTGGAATTTAACTAAATTCCGATTTTAAACTTAGCTAAATTCTGTTTTTTCAAACATGGAAAAACAAAATTTAATGAAATTTTGATGTTCTACGAGAAATTTAAATAAATTTCCATTTACACGGAATTTAATTACATTTTGATTTTTAATTCGGAATTTAACTAAATCCCGCTTTTAAAGTCACAATTTATCTAATTTCTGACATTAAACGAGGGACATAACAAAATTTGGCTTTAAGGCTCGGAGTTTAATTAAATTCTGAATTTAACTGATGACATATTTGGAATTTAACTACAACAATTGTGTCACTTGGAAACCACTTTGACGATTGACTGCCAACACCTGGTACATCAAACTGAACAAATTTATTTCAGTTATCTTTGTTATAAATTTATGAGACAACAATCAATGGGATCGTGCCTCAAACGTTAATGGATTTTTTGAGCCGTAAAACAAAAATTTCTGGTTTTTAAGTGACTTCTAGTGGCAATAAATTGAGGCTGAAGAGACCATGTGTGCAATGACCATCTTAAAAGCCAGTTGAATCTAACGGACGTATAGGTATTTACTTAAATCTGTGCCATTCGGCAAATGGTCGGCAAGTCGAAGACTTTAATACGGCCTTGACCAGGGCATTACACTCGAGTGACACAGTTTTGTTTACTTTTGTCAATACTGTACTTAAATATGACCATTAAAAGTATGAAAAACAGATATTAATATCGAGATTTTGGTTTGAAAAAATTGCCAGTTGGTCAGAAATGCGCCAAAAATAAGGAATTTGTTAGCAAACTTATGTGTCATAGTTGCACAATTATTGATCCATCACGTCATCTTCTGAGTAACCTGAACTTATCTAAAAAAGTTTTTAATGTTATCTCCTGAGTTGAGAGTGAGATTGCGGTCCTTTTTACGTTTGAATTAAACCTGACGTTTTTGACCTTCATGGTAGAATGCGACGCATAAATATATGGATCCATGTCAAATTGTAAAAGTTTCCAAAAATGCAATGATGATATTATCAAGAGGCCCCAAAGTTTCTTTTAAGAATTGATAATTCAGTGTAGAATGCTACGATATTATTACTTTTGTTTACACCGTATAATAAAACACTATTTTCGAGTAAAAAGATTTGGATCCTCAAAGCCCCATTTAATAACCCATCCAGAACCTGTAGTTTTTACTTTAAGAAAAGGTACTAAAAATGGATAAAAAAGGTGGGCAAATAGACATTTTTTTTTTTCTCAAAAAGAACGTTTGTGCTGGTTTCATTAATTCGTATAATTTAATTAAATATTTAGCAATCATATCTAGACCCAGGAAGACTTTCCTAAACGTTTGTTTTATTGCAGACAGCCTGCATTAAATTACCACGGAAGCTCGTACTTACTATGGGAAAGGAAACTGAAAAATGTCCCTCCAGAAACAAATTAATAGTTCTTAAATGTGCATCTATACTTAAACTCTATCAACTTCCTTCTTTACTAAAAGTTGCTTTCTCAACGCATTATTAAATTAGACAAATTTCTATTCATATTAAGAAGGCAAAGTCAAGTCCAAGATCGGCTAAATTTTACATTTCCGAGGTGAACAAACCGTAAAAATTAAAAAGCAATGCGTGCAATTTTGAATTAAGTGAATCCATATCTTTTCGTTACGTTACAGTAACCGCAGCGTGAACAAATACGTCTGAGTCATGTTATTTCTCTAGTAAGTTGTTTTGTTTTAAGTTACTACTGTGAAGATTGCCATACATGAATTATTGCTTATCTTCAATTAAGCTGCTCTTATTAGCGAGATATGTAAGGCCTTTCCATATCAATAAAAGTTTATTTTTAATTAATTTTTTTTACAAAATTTGTGTACGATTTAAGCATAGTAACTATAAAGTTTATGGATTTATTTCCTTCTTAAAGAACAGTTTTTAAATTAAATACTCATCTACTAATCTACTAAAGAGAACTCACAACTGAAAATGATAAAACTATTTAAACATCATCACTAAAAAGTGAATGCCGCTACCTTGAAATAAACAAAATTAAGACACCGTGCGAGCCACAAACTTTGCATATCGACTAAACTTAATTGTCCAAATTGTAGAGTAAAAGGTGTACGGTGCTGATTACGAAAATTAGTTCTATACAGTCAACACTTCGCTTAATATTCAAAGGTCTCTCTCCTTCTCTCTCTCTCGCGCCTGCTGATGGAAACATGAAAAAGAAACGTTAATTATTGCTACTTTTCCTCTTTACGAGTCTCGAATTAGTAGGCGTTGACTGAACGTAAAAGTGCATGCCACACATACAAGTGTATAGAGAGTAGGTTTACGGATCAATGAATGGCAAATTGTACCTGAGCATTAATTAGAGTTTACAGTGTAGTGTCGGTTTTTTTTTCACCTGGACCATTTTTTCGCAATTTTTTTCCCAAAAATATTTTTTTTTATTTCTAAAACTGAAAACTGTAATCAATGGTTGCTTGAGAGCTGAAATAAAGTATTTTCTTACAATATTTACAATATTTACACTTAAAACTTTTACCACTTTTTGGGGAATTTTTTTCTTAGAAACGAAAATACAGAAAATTGGATTTCCAGGAGTCAAAAGCAGCAGCTGAAAATGAGGTGGCAATTGCTATATCTAAGATGAAAAATCAAAAAGATGTTTTATTTTTTTTTAGGTGTGGAAAGCTTGACAATTTTTTTTGTTCGCCTTTAATAATGTCTGCCGCAGCTGTAGACGAAACGTCAGGAAGAAATTCCATTGGACCACGGCTTCAAAGCCCGGAATGATTGTATTTTGACCGGCCGTGTAAGCCAACTTTAAAGTCGCAATTTAACTAATTTCTGATTTTAAACATGGCAATTAACGAAATTTTTGACTTTAAACGCGGAGTGTAATTAAATTCGGAATTTAGTAAAATTCCGAGTTTAGATTGCAAATTTAAATAAATATCGACTTTGGAGTCGAAATTTACTTAACTGAATTCTGACATATATGGAATATAACTAAATCCCGATTTTAAACATAAAATTTAACTAAATTCTGATTTTTTAAATATAGAAAAAACGGAATTTAATCAAATTCCGATGTTATACAAGAAATTTAAATAAATTCCGACTTACACGGGATTTAATTAAATTTTGTTATCTAATTTCTGATCTTAAGCACGGAATTTAACGAAATTTGATTTTAAACTCGTATTTTAATTAAATTCTGAATTTAACTGAGTTCTGATTTCAAACTCGAAATGTTGCTAAATTCTGACTTATAAGGAATTTAACTAAATCCCGATTTTAAACTTGGAATTTAACTAAATTCTGATTTTTCAAACATGAATAAACAGAATTTAAAGAAATTCCGATGTTCTATAAAAAATTTAAATAAATTTCAACTTACACGGAATTTAATTAAATTTTAATTTTTAATTCATAATTTAACTAAATTCGAACTTTAGAGTCGCAATTTATCTAATTTCTGACCTTAAGCGCGGAACTTTGGCTTTAAACCCGTAGTTTATTTAAATACTGAAATTAACTGAGTTCTGATTTCTCTCTCAACATTTTGATAAATTTTGACATATTTGTAATTTAACTAAATCCCGATTTTAAACTTGGAATTTAACTAAATTCTAATTTTTTGAAACCTAAAAAAACGGAATTTAATAAAATTTCGATGTTTATAAAAAATTTAAATAAATTTCGACTTACACGGAATTTAATTAAATTTTGATTTTTAATTCGGAATTTAACTAAATCCCAACTTTAAAGTCGCAATTTACATAATTTCTAACTTTAAACACCAAACATAACGAAATTTGACTTTAAACTCGGAATTTAATTAAATTCTGAATTTAGCTGAGTTCTGATTTCAAACTTGAAGTTTTGCTAATATCAGACATATTTAGAATTTAATTAAATCCTGAATTTAAAGCTAGAATTTAACTAAATTGTCATTTGTCAATAATCGAAAAACGGAATTTAATCAAATTCCGATGTTATACGAGATATTTAAATAAATTCCGACTTACAAGGAATTTAATTAAATTTTGATTTTTAATTCGGAATTCAACTAAATCCCAACTTTCGAGGCGCAATTTATCTAATTTCTGACCTAAGCGCGGAACTTTGGCTTTAAACCCGTAGTTTAATTAAATACTGAAATTAACTGAGAGCTGATTTCTCACTCAACATTTTGCTAAATTTTGACATATTTGTAATTTAACTCAATCCCGATTTTAAACTTGGAATTTAACTAAATTCTGATTTTTCAAATTTAAAAAAACGGAATTTAATGAAATTTCGATGTTATACAAAAAATTTAAATAAATTTTGACTTACACGGAATTTAATTAAATTTTGATTTTTAATTCGGAACTTAACTAAATCCCAACTTTAAAGTCGCAATTTACCTAATTTCTGACTTTAAACGCCAAACATAACGAAATTTGACTTTAAACTCGGAATTTAATTAAATTCTGAATTTAGCTGAGTTCTGATTTCAAACTTGAAGTTTTGCTAATATCAGACATATTTAGAATTTAATTAAATCCTGAATTTAAAGCTAGAATTTAACTAAATTGTCATTTGTCAATCATCGAAAAACGGAATTTAATCAAATTCCGATGTTATACGAGATATTTAAATAAATTCCGACTTACAAGGAATTTAATTAAATTTTGATTTTTAATTCGGAATTCAACTAAATCCCAACTTTCGAGGCGCAATTTATCTAATTTCTGACCTAAGCGCGGAACTTTGACTTTAAACCCGTAGTTTAATTAAATACTGAAATTAACTGAGAGCTGATTTCTCACTCAACATTTTGCTAAATTTTGACATATTTGTAATTTAACTCAATCCCGATTTTAAACTTGGAATTTAACTAAATTCTGATTTTTCAAATTTAAAAAAACGGAATTTAATGAAATTTCGATGTTATACAAAAAATTTAAATAAATTTTGACTTACACGGAATTTAATTAAATTTTGATTTTTAATTCGGAACTTAACTAAATCCTAACTTTAAAGTCGCAATTTACCTAATTTCTGACTTTAAATGCCAAACATAACGAAATTTGACTTTAAACTCGGAATTTAATTAAATTCTGAATTTAACTGAGTTCTGATTTCTAACTTGAAGTTTTGCTAATATCAGACATATTTGGAATTTAATTAAATCCTAAATTTAAACCTAGAATTTAATTAAATTGTGAAATTTCAATAATCGAAAAACGGAATTTAATCAAATTCCGATGATATATAAAAGAAATTTAAATAAATTCCAACTTAAGGAATTTAATTAAATTTCGATTTTTAATTCGGAATTCAACTAAATCCCAACTTTAGAGCGGCAATTTTTTTAATTTTTGACCTCAAACGCGGAACTTAACAAAATTTGACTTTAAACTAGTAGTTTAATTAAATTCTGAATTTAACTGATTTTTGATTTAAAACTTGAAATTTTGCTAAATTCTGACATATTTGGATTTTAAATCCCAAACTGAAACCTGGAATTTAACTAAATTGTGATTTTTCAATCATGAAAAAACGGAATTTAATCAAATTCCGATGTTTATAAAAAATTTAAATAAATTTCGACTTACACGCAATTTAATTAAATTTTTATTTTTAATTCGGAATTTAACTAAATCCCAACTTTAAAGTCGCAATTTACCTAATTTCTGACTTTAAACGCCAAACATAACGAAATTTGACTTTAAACTCGGAATTTAATTAAATTCTCAATTTAACTGAGTTCTGATTTCAAACTTCAAGTTTTGCTAATATCAGACATATTTGGAATTTAATTAAATCCCGAATTTAAACCTAGAATTTAACTAAATTGTGAAATTTCAATAATCGAAAAACGGAATTTAATCAAATTCCGATGTTGTGATGTGTGAAATTGTGATTTTTCAATCATGGAAAAACGCAATTTAATCAAATTCCGATGTTATAAAAGAAATTTAAATAAATTCCAACTTAAGGAATTTAATTAAATTTTGATTTTTAATCGGAATTCAATTAAATCCGAACTTTAAAGTGGCAATTTTTTAAATTTTTGACCTCAAACGTGGAACTTAACAAAATTTGACTTTAAACTCGTAGTTTAATTAAATTCTGAATTTAAGTGCGTTTTGATTTAAAACATGAAATTTTGCTAAATTCTCACATATTTGGATTTTAAATCCCAAACTGAAACCTGGAATTTAAATAAATTGTGATTTTTTAATCATGAAAAAACGGAATTTAATCAAATTCCGATGTTTATAAAAAATTTAAATAAATTTTGACTTACACGGACTTTAATTAAATTTTTATTTTTAATTCGGAATTTAACTAAATCCCAACTTTAAAGTCGCAATTTACATAATTTCTGACTTTAAACGCCAAACATAACGAAACTTGACTTTAAACTCGGAATTTAATTAAATTCTGAATTTAACTGAATTCTGATTTCAAACTTGAAGTTTTTCTAATATCAGACATATTCGGAATTTAATTAAATCCCGGACTTAAACCTAGAATTTAACTAAATTGTGAAATTTCAATAATCGAAAAACGGAATTTAATCAAATTCCGATGTTATATAAAAGAAATTATAAAAGAAATTTAAATAAATTCCAACTTAAGAAATTTAATTAAATTTTGATTTTTAATTCGGAATTCAACTAAATCCCAACTTTAAAGTGGCAATTTTTTTAATTTTTGACCTCAAACGCGGAACTTAATAAAATTTGACTTTAAACTCGTAGTTTAATTAAATTCTAAATTTAACTGAGTTTTGATTTAAAACTTGAAATTTTGCTAAATTCTGACATATTTGGATTTTAAATCCCAAACTGAAACCTGGAATTTAACTAAATTGTGATTTTCAATCATGAAAAAACGGAATTTAATCAAATTCCGATGTTATATAAAAAGTTTAAATAAATTTCGACTTACATAACATTTATTTAAATTTTGATTTTTAATTCGGAATTTAACTAAATCCCAATTTTAAAGTCGCAATTTATTTAATTTCTGACCTTAAGCGTAGAACTTAGCGAAAGTTGACTTTATACTCGTAGTTTAATTAAATTCTGAATTTAACTGAGTTTTGATTTCTAACTCAAAATGTTGCTAAATTCTGACTTATGGGGAATTTAACTAAATCCCGAATTTAAACCTGGATTTTAATTAAATTGTGATTTTTCAATCATAAAGAAACGGAATTCAATCAAATTCCGACTTACAAGGAATTTAATTAAATTTTGTTTTTTAATTCGGAATTCAACTAAATCCCAACTTTAGACTCGCAATTTATCTAGTTTCTGACCTTAAGCGCGGAACTTAACGAAAGTTGACTTTAAACTAGTAGTTTAATTAAATTCTGAATTTAACTGAGTTCTGATTTCTAACTCAAAAATTGGCTAAATTCTGACATATTTGGAATTTAACTAAATCCCGAACTTAAACCTGGAATTTAGCTAAATTGAGATTTTTCAATCATGGAAAAACGGAATTTAATTAAATTCCGATGTTATAAAAGAAATTTAAATGAATTTTGACTTACAAGGAATTTAATTAAATTTTGATTTTTAATTCGGAATTCAACTAAATCCCAACTTTAGAGTCGCAATTTATCTAGTTTCTGACCTTAAGGGCGGAACTTAACGAAAGTTGACTTTAAACTAGTAGTTTAATAAAATTCTGAATTTAACTGAGTTCTGATTTATAACTCAAAAATTGGCTAAATTCTGACATATTTGGAATTTAACTAAATCCCGAACTTAAACCTGGAATTTAGCTAAATTGAGATTTTTCAATCATGGAAAAACGGAATTTAATTAAATTCCGATGTTATAAAAGAAATTTAAATAAATTTTGACTTACAAGGAATTTATTTAAATTTTAATTTTTAATTCGGAATTCAACTAAATCTCAACTTTAGAGTCGCAATTTTTTTAATTTTTGACTTCAAGGTCGGAACTTAACGAAATTTGACTTTAAACTCGGAGTTTAACTAAATTCTGAATTTAACTGAGTTCTGATTTCAAACTCGAAATGTTGCTAAATTCTGACATATTTGGAATTTAACTAAATTTCGATTTTAAAATTGGATGTTAACTAAATTCTGATTTTTCAACATGAAAAAACGGAATCTAATGGAATTTCGATGTTATACAAAAAATTTAAATACACGAAATTTAATTAAATTTTGATTTTTAATTCGGAATTAATTAAATCCCAATTTTAAAGGCCCAATTTGAATCATTTCTGAGCTACAAATTCTCCACAAAGAATTTTGTAGTTAAATGCATAGATAAATGAATTCATGCATAGATAAATAAAATAAGATACATTATTCAGAAGAACAATTTACTAACCTGAACTTAAGGAACGAGGATTAATAAAAATATCTGAAGAAGAATGAAGATGAAAATTAGGTTAGAAGAAACTGGAGGTGGCACACTACAAGAAGCGGGTGTGCTTACCGTAACACACGTGACTAGGACTAGAAGAGACAGGACTACACAAGACTAGAAGATTTGGCGCCTCCTCCATTGGGACTGTGGAGCAGTGACATATGAGTAGACTTTCAAAAGCAATCAACAAGAGCTGAAGGAAAAGAAGAATTTAACAAGGAGTTGAGGAGGTGGATGACACTTTCGGACTGTGAAAGAAAAATCTGCAAAAATATAGTCAACAGTTTCCTTAAATTATCGGCCAATAAAAAGGCATAAATTATCCAGCTGACAACAACCACAAAAATTGTAGAAAACCAGATGATGTAATAAACAACCAAAATCTGTTGCTGACTCGAACTAAACTTCGGCTGAGGAACAAATCGGAAAAAAGTGCCAACGTACGAAAACTCAAACAAGACAACGTACTTGAACAAACTAAGAGAAAAATAAACGAGTTGAAAACAAACAAGCAACCAAGAAAACGAAACAAAAGAAGAAGAAAGACCATTGATAATCACTCCTTTTGGAGTACTTAAATTTTATTACATGGATTAAGAACATTTTTCTTAAAACTACAATTATGGTTTTGAATCAGCAATGAAGTAACTAACCCATGATTGTACCATGGTCAATCGGACCATGTCGTTGCTTATAGCCTTTCACCACCGGTACAATCAGCGTATTGCAATGACGCAACCCACGCGCATAAATGAAATTCTTACCAGTAATTTACCATAACAAGTGCTAGACAAACGTGATCAAATGACCGATGCCTTCCAATAAATGTAAAATGAAGAAAAAAATATATATTTTTTATATACATTATTCTATTATGGTATTTCTTTCCTTATTTTCAGATTCAATACGAGAGCGGTTTTCAGATTCAAGGCAATTCGACCGAATGACCATCGACCGCGAAGAACAAATTGCAAAATGTGCCAAAGACCAAAAAACAGCTAATGATAATGATTATGATGAATGATACTTAGTATTAAATTGAATGGTAAGTTGATCTGGTAGATAATCTTAGCATTATTGAACTCCACAATCTAATTGCACCCTTAAGCAACAATCACTTAATAGATCAAAAACAAGGATCCCACGACACTTTGGTTTCAAGTACCATTTTCCCAATATTCCCACTGTTCATAATGCACGAAATTTCGCAGTGATGCAATTTATTGCAGGCGTTTATTTTTTCTGCTCGTACAAGGTGTCCAATTGTGTTGCCCGAAAACAAACAAACTCTTTTGTTTAGATTTCTCGTTTGGCTCAAAAAAAAAACCCCAATTCTCATGATACATTTGCAACAGCAGCGTTTAGAAAGCTGCGTTTGTAAATATGTATGTTGATGGCATATTACTACTACAAACAACAAAGAGAGCAATGTGTAAACGTATCAAAAGTTTCGTTTTAACTCTAAATTCGTCTAAACCAACGGGTCTTAAATTATTAATATTCGTTCCGAAACTTTATTGCCCACGTACGTTTATCATCATCCTTTCAGTCACATCCTGCATTGCAGGCCCATTGCAGGCAATCGATAGAACGTTAGACAATATCTTCATTTACATTCAAAAGTGCGATGCAGCTAAATGTCAAAGAACTATATATTTAAATTTCTAACAATAACTCACTATCCACCTAACTGTACTATATTATTATTATTATGACTCATGTTGGTATTTTATGGTACCTACTCCCTGTGTTTGTACTACCCACGTAAAGTCAAAAACTCATTTTAACCCATCTTCCTTTTGCGACCGACCATATGGTTGTGTTTGCCCACATTTCGAGTTTCCTTCCTTGGCTAATAGCTTCCCGGGCCACTTGAGGTTTAACAAATTTCTTTTTTGTAACCCAGAATTCCTTTTTAGATCGTTCTTTTCTTTTGTTGGAATAACATAAATTTTTTAATTTCTTTTCAGTAACCTTCCAGGCTTTTCGGAGATAACTAACAAAAATCGTGGCGCCAAACTTGGAATTTGCGGCTAGGTTTTGGTGCCCAAACTGGGGATTTTTTAGATTAATTATTCCTTTAATAACACTTGAAAATTGCTAACTAGAAACACGAAATTAACTTCACGATGAGAGCTGATAATTAAACTTGAAAACTGCTAATTATAGTTTGAAAGCAGTACCTTGACGTAATTAGCAACCTTACTTGGTACTTGAAACTTGAAAAACATTAGGGAGAAACTTTGAAACTTGAAACATCAAAGTTAAAGCTTGAAGGCAGTACTTTGCTATAAAAATAATTAAGATTTTTTTTCATACTTATTTGAAACTTTAAAAACCGCAAAAACTGATATTTTAAATTTGAAATTTAATATTGTAGATTTGAAAAAAAGACCCAAAACTATGAAAATTTATCGAGGTTAAAATCGAACTTTTAAACTCGAACTTGAAAAAGGGTAGTCTAGATATTGAAACTTTAAATCTAATATTAAAAACTTACTTGAAAGTAATAGTTGAGAATCATGAAAACTCATTAAATTTAAATATGAGATTGAACTTTTAAACTTATTTGAAAACAATTGTGAATTAAAGCTTGACATAATGAGCAACTTTACTTGGTACTTGAAACTTGAAAAACAGTAGGGTAAAACTTTGAAACTTGAAACATCAAAGTTAAAGCCTGAAAGCAGTACTTTGCCATAATACTTAAGAATTTTTCTTGATAGTTAATTGAAACTTTAAAAATGGTACCGCAAAAACTGACATTTTAGAATTTAATATCATAGACTTGAGAAAAGGCCCAAAACTATGAAAATCTATCGAGGTTAAAATCGAACTTTTAAACTTGAAAATAATCGTAAACTAAATATAAAAAATTGTAACTTAACATAATTAGCAACCTCACTTCGTTCTTGAAACTTGAGAAACGGTGAGGTGAAACTTTGAAATTGAAAACTAGAAACACCAAATTTAAAGTTTGGAAACAGTGATTTGATATAGTTAGGAACATGTATTGGTACTTGAAACTTGAAAAAGAGTACTCTAGAAATTTAAACTTTAAATTTAATATTGAAAACTTACTTGAAAGTAATAGTTGAGAATCATGAAAATTCATTAAATTTAAATTTAAATTAAACTTCAGACATAATCTTTTAAACCTCTGATTTAAGCAGAGTAGTCACTTGACATTTGAAAATAAAGGTTTATTTAAATCTTTACATTTTTTTAAATTAACTTGAGACTTTTTGAATTTAAAATTTAAAAAACGCTACAGTCAAAGATTGAGATCAGTATATTAAAATAATTATTAAGAACCTTACTTGGAACTTGAAAATTAAGAAATGATGAGACTGGAATTTTTTTTTTTTTATTTAAACTTAATTTTGAAGATAAAGGCTGAGCCATTTTTAAATTTCCCCAATTTAAAACCACAATTGAGACTAAAACTTGAAAATCACTATTAGCTTGACAACAGCGACTTGACATAATTCGCAAGCTCACTTGGTATTTGAAACTCCAGAAACAGTAGGGTAAAACTTTAAAACTTAAAACTTGAAACATCAAAATTAGGATCAATTAGGAACCGTTCTTGGTACTTGAAACTTGAGAAGCTGTTAATTGAAAATTAAAAACATTAACTTGACGTAATTAGCAACCTCCACTTGGTACTTGAAACTTTAAAAACTTTTAAACTGGAAACTTGAAAACTGTTAATTGAAGCTTAAAAAAAAATAACTTGGCATAATTAGCAATCACCACTTGGAACTTGAAAAATGAGATAAAACTTTTGGACTTGAAAACTGTTACTTGAAACTTAAAAATGTGAACTTGACATAATTAGCACCCTCACTTGGTTCTAGAAACTTGAAAAACGATAAGATAAAACTAACCTGACCTGACTTGAAACTTGTAAAACTGTTAATTAAAAATGAAAAAAAAATAACTTGACGTAATTAGCAACCTCCACTTGGTACTTGAAACTTGAAAAACTTTAGGATATAACTTTTCAACTGGAAATTTGCAAAACTGTTAATTGAAACTTAAAAAAAATAACTTGACATAAGTAACAACCACCACTTGAAACATGAAACTTGAAAAACGATGAGATAAAAGTTTTAGACTTGAAAATTGTTAAGTGAAACTTAAAAATGTGAACTTGACATAATTAGCAGCCTCACCTGGTACTTGAAACATAAAAACCGACTAGATAAATCTTTTTAACTCAAAACTGTTAATTGAAATTTAAAAAAAGTAATTTGACAGAATTAACAACCTTCACTTGGTACTTGAAACTTGAAAAAGATGACATAAAACTAACCTGATCTAACTAGAAACTTGAAAAACTGTTAATTGAAAATGAAAAATATTAACATAACGTAATTAGCAATCTCCACTTGGTACTTGAAACTCTAAAAACTTTTAAACTGGAAACTTGAAAACCGTTAATTGAAACTTAAAAAATATATAACTTCGCATAATTAGCAACTACAACTTGGAACTTGAAAAACGATAAGATAAAACTTATGGACTTGAAAACTGTTACCTGAAACTTAAAAAATGTGAACTTGACATAATTAGCACCCTCAGTTGCTTCTAGGAACTTGAAAAACGATAAAATAAAACTAACCTGACCTAACTTGAAACTTGAAAAACTGCTAATTAAAAATGAAAATATTAACTTGACGTAATTAGCAACCTCCACTTGGTACTTGAAACTTGAAAAACTTTAGGATATAACTTTTAAACTGGAAATTTGCAAACTGTTAATTGAAACTTTAAAAAAATAACTTGACATAATTAACAACCACCACTTGAAACATGAAACTTGAAAAACGATGAGATCAAACTTTTAGACTTGAAAACTGTTAAGTGAAACTTAAAAATGTGAACTTCACATAATTAGCACCCTCACTTGGTTCTAGAAACTGGAAAAACGATAAGATAAAGCTAACCTGATCTAACTAGAAACTTGAAAAACTGTTAATTGAAAATTAAAAATATTAAATTGACGTAATTAGCAATCTCCACTTGGTACTTGAAAAACTTTAAGATAAAACTTTTAAACTGGAAACTTGCAAACTGTTAATTGAAACTTTAAAAAAATAACTTGACATAATTAACAACCACCACTTGAAACATAAAACTTGAAAAATGATGAGATAAAACTTTTACACTTGAAAACTGTTAAGTGAAACTTAAAAATGTGAACTTGACATATTTAGCAGCCTCACCTGGTACTTGAAACTTAAAAACCGACTAGATAAATCTTTTTAACTCAAAACTGTTAATTGAAATTTAAAAAAAGGAATTTGACATAATTAGCAACCTTCAGTTGGTACTTGAAACTTGAAAAACGATGACATAAAACTAACCTGATCTAACTAGAAACTTGAAAAACTATTAATTGAAAATTAAAAACATTAACTTGACGTAATTAGCAACCTACACTTGGTACTTGAAACTTGAAAAACTTTTTAACTGGAAACTTGAAAACTGTTAATTGAAACTTAAAAAAATATAACTTGGCATAATTAGCAACCACAACTTGGAACTTGAAAAACGATGAGATAAAACTTTTGGACGAACGGATAAAACTAACCTGACCTAACTTAAAACTTAAAAAACTGCTAATTAAAAATGAAAAAAATTAACTTGACGTAATTAGCTACCTCCACTTGGTACTTGAAACTTGAAAAACTTTAGGATAAAACTTTTAAACTGGAAACTTGCAAACTGTTAATTGAAACTTTAAAAAAATAACTTGACATAATTAACAACCGCCACTTGGAACTTGAAACTTGAAAAACGATGAGATAAAACTTTTAGACTTGAAAATTCTTAACTGAAACGTAAAAATGTAAAGTTGACATAATTAGCAGCCTTACTTAATACTTGAAACTTAAAAAACGATTAGTTAAATCCTTTTAACTCAAAACTTCAAAACTGTTAATTGAAACTTAAAAACATTAACTTGACGTAATTAGCAACTTCCACTTGGTACTTGAAACTTGAAAAACTTTAAGATAAAACTTTTAAACTGGAAACTTAAAAACTGTTAATTGAAACTTTACATAAATAACAACCACAATTTGGAACTTGAAACTTGAAAAACGATGAGATAAAACTTTTAGGCTTGAAAATTCTTAACTGAAACTTAAAAATGTAAACTTGGCATAATTAGCAGCCTTACTTGGTACTTGAAACTTAAAAAACGATTTGATAAATCCTTTTAACTCAAAACTTCAAAACTGTTAATTGAAACTTAAAAACATTAACTTGACGTAATTAGCAACTTCCACTTGGTACTTGAAACTTGAAAAACTTTACGAAAAAACTTTTAAACTGGACGCTTGAAAACTGTTAATTGAAACTTTACATAAGTAACAACCACCACTTGGAACTTGAAACTTGAAAAACGATGAGATTAAACTTTTAGACTTGAAAATTCTTAACTGAAACGTAAAAATGTAAACTTGACATAATTAGCAGCCTTACTTGGTACTTGAAACTTAAAAAACGATTAGATAAATCCTTTTAACTCAAAACTTCAAAACTGTTAATTGAAACTTAAAAACATTAACTTGACGTAATTAGCAACTTCCACTTAGTACTTGAAACTTGAAAAACTTTAAGATAAAACTTTTAAACTGGAAACTTGAAAACTGTTAATTGAAACTTTACATAAATAACAACCACAATTTGGAACTTGAAACTTGAAAAACGATGAGATAAAACTTTTAGGCTTGAAAATTCTTGACTGAAACTCTCTAACTGAAACTTAAAAATGTAAACTTGACATAATTAGCAGCCTTACTTGGTACTTGAAACTTAAAAAACGATTAGATACATCTTTTTAACTCAAAACTTCAAAATTGTTAATTGAAACTTAAAAACATTAACTTGACGTAATTAGCAACTTCCACTTAGTACTTGAAACTTGAAAAACTTTAAGATAAAACTTTTAAACTGGAAACTTGAAAACTGTTAATTGAAACTTTACATAAATAACAACCACAATTTGGAACTTGAAACTTGAAAAACGATGAGATAAAACTTTTAGGCTTGAAAATTCTTGACTGAAACTCTCTAACTGAAACTTAAAAATGTAAACTTGACATAATTAGCAGCCTTACTTGGTACTTGAAACTTAAAAAACGATTAGATACATCTTTTTAACTCAAAACTTCAAAATTGTTAATTGAAACCTAAAAACATTAACTTGACGTAATTAGCAACTTCCACTTGGTACTTGAAACTTCAAAAACTTTAAGATAAAACTTTTAAACTGGAAACTTGAAAACTGTTAATTGAAATTTTACATAAGTAACAACCACCACTTGAAACTTGAAACTTGAAAAACGATGAGATAAAACTTTTAGACTTGAAAATTCTTAACTGAAACTTAAAAATGTAAACATGACATAATTAGCAGCCGTACTTGGTACTTGAAACTTAAAAAACGATTAGATAAATTCTTTTAACTCAAAACTTCAAAATTGTTAATTGAAACTTAAAAACAGTAACTGAACACAATTAACAACCTCCACTTGGTACTTAAATCTTGAAAAACAATAAATTAAAACTTTTAATCTTGAAAGTTAAAAACTGTTAATTGAAAGTTAAAAAAGTAACTTAACGTAATTAGCAACGTCCACTTAATACTTGAATCGTGAGAAACGATGTGGTAAAACTTTTAGACTTGAAATTTGACATAACTACTTGGTGCTTGAAACTTGAAAATCGATGAGATAAAACCTGATCTAACTTGAAACTTGAAAAACTGTTCATTGAAACGTAAAAACTGCAACTTGACATTATTAGTAGCCCCATTTGGTACTTGAAACTTGAAAAACGATGAGATAAAACTTTCAAACTTGAAACTTTAGAACTGCTAATTGAAACTTAAAAACAATAACTTGACATTATTAGTAGCCTCACTTGGTACATGAAAACTGTGAATTAAAACTTAAAACCAGTAACTTGAGATAATTAGCAACTTAACTTGATACTCGAAACTTAAGGAACGGTAGGATAAAACTTTTAAAATCGAAACATGAAACATCAAAGCTAAAATTTGAAAACAGTAATTTTATATAATTAGAAATCTTTCTTGATACTTTGAAACTTAAGAAACTGTAGCGTAGAAATTAAAATTACAATCTTAGTATTGAAAACTTTCAAAATTAAATTTAAAATCGAACATAAGACTTGAATTTTTAAACTTAAAACTTAAAAATTGTGAATTATCGTTTCACAAAGAAACTTGACATAATGAGCAACTTGACTTAGTACATAAAACTTGAGAAACCGCAGAGTGAAACTTTTAAACTTAAAACTTGCAAAATCAAAAGTAAAAATTTAAAAACCCCATTGAAACTTGGGAAAACTATAGCGTGGAAATTAAGATATCATACTTTAAAGTTTAACTTAAAGTTTCAGTTCAAACTTGAAAATAAATAACTTGAGACAATAATCTTATTATATATATTGATAACTGAAATTTGAAATTTAGTTTCATTCTGAACTGAACTTGAATTTTTAAAGTTCACACTTCAAAATGCTACATTGAAAGGGTTATGAAGCATAATCGATGCTCTACTAGATGGCACTTGGATCATTTTAAGCAATATCATGAATTTAGCTTCAAGATTACAAGTGTTACAATGTAAACTTGAGCGAATTGAGATCTGTCTGATGGCCTGAGTCTGGGTCTGCGTCTGTCTGTCTGTGTGTCTGGGTCTATCTCACTGTCTGTCTGTCTGTCGTTTGTTTGTTTGTCTGTCTGTCTGTCGTTTGTTTGTTTGTTTGTCTGTCTGTCTGTCTGTCTGCCTGTCTTTTGAGTCTGTCTGTCTGTCTGTCTGTCTGGGTCGGGTCTGTCTATCTGCTTATCTCTGCCTCTCTGTCTTGGTCTGGGCCTGCCTGTTTGTGCTTGATCTGGGTCTGTCTGTCGGACTTTGGGTCTAACTGTCTGTCTCGGTTAGGTCTGTCTATCTGTCTGAATCTGTCGGTCTCTCTGAGTCTGTCTGTCTGTCTGGATTTGTGTCTGGGTCTGCGTCTGTCTGTCTGTCTGTGTGTCTGGGTCTATCTGACTGTCTGTCTTGGTCTGTCTGTCTGTCGTTTGTTTGTCTGTCTGTCTGTCTGTCTTTTGGGTCTGTCTCTCTGTCTGTCTGGGTCAGGTCTGTCTATCTGCCTGTCTCTGCCTCTCTGCCTTGGTCTGGACCTGCTTGTCTGTGCTTGATCTGGGTCTGTCTGTCTTACTTTGGGTCTAACTCTGTCTCGGTTAGGTCTGTCTATCTGTCTGAATCTGTCGGTCTCTCTGAGTCTGTCTGTCTGTCTGGATTTGTGTCTGGGTCTGCGTCTGTCTGTCTGTCTGGGTCTATCTGACTGTCTGTCTTGGCCTGTCTGTCTGTCGTTTGTTTGTCTGTCTGTCTGTCTGTCTTTTGAGTCTGTCTGTCTCTCTGTCTGTCTGGGCCGGGTCTGTCTATCTGCCTGTCTCTGCCTCTCTGTCTTGGTCTGGGCCTGCTTGTCTGTGCTTGATCTGGGTCTGTCTGTCTTACTTTGGGTCTAACTCTGTCTCGGTTAGGTCTGTCTATCTGTCTGAATCTGTCGGTCTCTCTGAGTCTGTCTGTCTGTCTGGATTTGTGTCTGGGTCTGCGTCTGTCTGTCTGTCTGTGTATCTGGGTCTATCTTACTGTCTGTCTTGGTCTGTCTGTCTGTCGTTTGTTTGTTTGTCTGTCTGTCTGTCTGTCATTTGGGTCCGTCTGCCTGTCTGTCTGTCTGGGTCGGTTCTGTCTATCTGCCTGTCTCTGCCTCTCTGTCTTGGTCTGGGCCTGCCTGTCTGTGCTTGATCTGGGTCTGTCTGTCTGACTTTGGGTCTAACTGTCTGTCTCGGTTAGGTCTGTCTATCTGTCGGTCTCTCTGAGTCTGTCTGTCTGTCAGGATTTGTGTCTGGGTCTGCGTCTGTCTATCTGTCTGTGTGTCTGGGTCTATCTGACTGTCTGTCTTGGTCTGTCTGTCTGTCGTTTGTTTGTTTGTCTGCCTGTCTGTCTGCCTGTCTCTGCCTCTCTGTCTTGGTCTGGGCCTGCCTGTCTGTGCTTGGTCTGGGTCTGTCTGTCTGACTTTGGGTCTAACTGTCTGTCTCGGTTAGGTCTGTCTATCTGTCTGAATCTGTCGGTCTCTCTGGGTCTGTTTGTCTATCTAGGTCTATCTAATTGTCTGTCTGGATCTGGGCCTGTCTGTCTCTGTCTTGGTCTGGGTCTGTCTCGCTGAGTCTGAGTTTGCGTATGTCTGCCTGTGTCTGGGTCTGCGAAATTTCATATTTTCACTCACAAAGTCTAAATATTAATCTTTTGCTAAGTGAAACTTTAAGGTAATAATTATTTACGTGGGTTTTTCTAATTTCAGGAAATGAAGAGTCCTGCTCCCATCAGCGCGCTGCTATGGGCCACCCTAGTCACTATAACCGCAGCTCAGTGTCCCTGGCAACGAGAAGTGCCGGATCTGCAGTCCTCCTGCATATGCTCGTACAATTTAGGACACGAACTGTCGGTGCAGTGCGACATGGTCAATTGGCCGAAATTGCTGTCGGCTTTAAACAAGTACGCTAGTCAAACCTTCATAGATCTGTTGTACGTCAACAATTCGACAGTGGCAGTGTTGCAGGACAATATTATCGTTAATTTAAAAATACACAATATCCAATTGTCGGGGTGCAAGATTAAAACTGTTGAAAGTGATGCTTTCAGTGGACAGGAGCAGTATTTGAAAAATTTGAATTTGCAAGAAAACGAATTGAGTTCGATACCGGTGGACAGTTTGAAGTCGATGCTGAATTTGCAGCTGCTCGATTTATCTCACAATAAAATCACCACGGTTCCGGCAAGGGCTTTCGTGACCCTGCACAAGCTCACCACGCTCAAGCTCTCGGATAACAACGTCACTCTAGACGACAATTCCTTGCGAGGGCTAGAAAAAAGCCTGAAGAACTTGAACCTCAAAGGAACCCGTCAAAACCAAGTTCCTCCGGCAATACAAGGCATGAAAACTTTAGCTTTTCTGGATCTATCTCAGAACAGTCTGAGAGAGCTTCCAGGTCCTGCTGGGGACGACACGTTCGCGGGTTTAGAGGCTCTAACAGCCTTAAACTTGGAAAGAAATCTTTTGCAGGATTTAAAAGCGAACGCTTTTCATGGAGTCGCCAAAACACTGAGTTCGTTGAGCTTACTAAACAACTTGATGCCTGATTTTCCAGTTGAAGCTCTCAGCCCGTTGAAGGAGCTACGAGTGCTCGATATAGGGTTCAATTTGCTTACAGAAATTCCTGACGATGCCTTAAAAGGTAACCCAAGCATCACGCTACTCGCCTTGGACGGAAACCCTTTGACCACTATTCCTTACGAGGCTTTATCGCATCTTAACAATAGTTTAAGAGGACTGAGCTTAGGCGGGAGGTTTCTCCATTGCGACTGCAGATTGTCGTGGATAATCGAGTGG
The DNA here is from genome assembly GCA_951812265.1 of Taphrorychus bicolor. Classification (NCBI taxonomy): domain Eukaryota; kingdom Metazoa; phylum Arthropoda; class Insecta; order Coleoptera; family Curculionidae; genus Taphrorychus; species Taphrorychus bicolor. The sequence continues at coordinate 44,445,871 of OX638304.1, read as the reverse complement.
ATCAAAGAGGGGGATTTGCAGGTAACGTCGAGAGAGAGGAACCCCCAGTTCTGCGGCAGCCCTCCCAAGTTTAGAGACAGAAATTTCTATAGCATTCAACTGACCGAACTGGCATGTCCTAAAGATGGGAAATTTAAGAAAAATAAACCGCAAGAACCGGTCGGAGTAGCCACCGTCGTCACGGCCAATTTGGATGACTTGGTGATACCACAACACGATCCAACCACCAGTACTACTACGACTAGCACCAGCAAGTCTACAGTATCCACTAGCACCACATATAGTACCACAACTAGTAGCAAGGCAACTTCCCCATCGACGACTACAACGAAAGCTACAACTACTACCCGCAAGCCCACCCAAACTTGGAAAACTACTCCCAAGCCGCCCTTGGTGATGGCAGGGTTCCCTTCGAGGAGTAAGGCCGACGAGAACAAGGAGGTGATAGTGAAGAACGCGTTCAGACAGGATAATTCGGTGATTATCCAGTGGGGATCCGAGACCGCCAACATCCTGGGCTTTAGGGTGGTGTACCGGCTCTTTGGGGACAAAGGGTTCAAGCAGGGACCGCCGCTGGAAGCGAGCGAGCGGGAGTTCAGAATCAAGAATGTACCGTCCCAGGTGAGTCAAAGATTTTTTTATTAGTGTTTTGTTCTTTTTGATGTCCTTTTTCACTTCCTACCAAAAAACGACCTATAGGTTGAATATTGCTAACGATAGGTAACTAATATTGCTTCGATATTTCAGCTATTGAAGCAGTATTAGCTGTTAGTAATAAAATTAAGAATTTTTTTTCCACATTTCAGAGCATTGATCCTGAATCTACTGATTAAAAAATAATAACTAAATTTGGCAAGTTGGACGAGATTTCTATCGCTAACCAGTGTTTACAAATTTTCCAACTGACGGTTATCGTTTTTTCTCATGAATTCTTCCTCCTAATATTGCTTCGATATTTCAGCTATTGAAGCAGTATTAGTTGTCAGTAATATTTTTTTCCACATTTCAGAGAAAGATGCTGAGCATTGATTTTAATTTTAAATCCACTGATTAAAAAATAATAACTGAATTTTGGCAAATTTTGCAAGTTGGACGAGATTTCTATCACTAATATCAGATACTTTCCAATTAATAAACTGCTAACGGAAGATATCCATACAGCAAAATTTTTTGTCACTTTTGGCGGTCTGTATCTCGGAAATGTCTTAGCCGAAATTTAAAAACTAAAGAGATTTTGAAAGGTCGTTTCTTCTAGAATCACGGCGAGAGATTGATCTTAAATAAGTTATTCTTTAAAGAATATACAGGGTAAAGAAAAACGCAGCTGCAAAATGGTTGCCTTTCAACCCACTGCATTTGGTAGGTAGCGCAATTTCAGAACATTCACTGTTATGGCGTTTAATGGCGTTAGTTGGTATCTCGGGACATGTTCCGCAGTTTTCGGTTTTTTGGTCTACAAAATAAATTACTGGGGTTTTTCAAAAAGTTGACGCCCTGTATCGCGACAATCCCGCGGCCGATTTTAATATAATAAATATGATCTCTAAAACGTAACTGGTTGTAAAATCAGAGACGTAGACTCATAGTTAATAAAACAATTTTATTCCATTTTGTACAAGGATGGCAAAAAATCTAATTAAAATTTTGTTTTAACGGGAGCCTTAACTTTAAGACTCTTTTTGTAATGACATTTAAGAGCTATGGTCCATATCTCGGGACGGTTTTGGCCGTTTTTTAGTTTTTTGCCTACTAAACAGTTACAGGGCGTTTCCAGAAAGTTTGAACTCTTCTACAATACAAGGTATCCTGAAATTAACTGGGAAATCCCTAGGCAAAAATAGGGCACAACGTTCATACAAACACAACCCGCAAACGCTTCGTCTCCGAAATACAGGGTGTCGATTTTTTTTGTTATTTTTCTTTATAGCTCTTAGAGTTTTTGAGATATTTAACTCAAATTTTGAATATAGGTATCCATTTATTCGGTTTTCCATTATGCGCACTCTTGATGACGTCACAAATATTAAAACACATTTGATTGGTCGTTTTAGGTTTCTACAATATTTCAACAAGCAAAAATGAAAGGGGTTTATGTCTAAAGCGATCGAGATACCATTATGCGCACTCTTGATGACGTAACAAATACTAAGGCACGTTTGATTGGTCATCTCGTGTTTTCACGATATTTTAACAAGCTAGAGTGAGGTTGGTTAATGTCCAGAGCGCTCGGGATGCCATTATGCGCACTCTAGATGACGTCACAAATATTAAAACATATCTGATTAACAAATACTAAAGCACGTTCGATTGGTCATTTCATGTTTTCAAAATATTTTAACGAGCTAAGGTGAGACGGGTTAATGTAGGGTTTGTACCGGGTGCGGTGTTTATGAACGGTGCATATTGTGTTTGCACCCGGTACATTCCGAATATGTCAGATGAATCTCGATCTGTCACATGTCGTCAGTCAACAAATGTCATCTGTCAACTTCATATTTCATAAAACTAACCGAAACTGATGTATTCCTCCGTCCTCATCCAAATAAAGGTATTTGATCCAAAGTCCAAACAGTTTCAGTTATTTTTGTTACGAATCTGTTCATAAAATTTGTTTAACTTTTAACTCTAATAACATACACAAGATAGAAAGAAAAACTCAGCAATTAAAGCAATATTCTATCCTTTCTTTCTTATGGTATTCTTACAATTTAAAAGAGAGATTTTGTAATAAAGTTAGGCGGTTAAAAATTTTATAAAAGTTTATTTCACTTCCTGAGCGGTAAAATAAATAATAAAATTTAAAAATGCCCATGCACGTAGAAAATGAAAAAATACATAATATGACATGACATATAAGAATATGGCAACGTGGTAACGTAAGTTCAAACGGCAACGCCGCGAATTGAATGCACCGGGTGCAAGAAGGGTGCATATTCTCCGAATGTCGGTATAAACAAATGCACCCGGTAAAATCACATCCCTAAGTCACAAATACTAAGACATTTGATAGGTCATTTCGTGTTTTCACGATATTTTAACAAGCAAGAGTGAAACGGGTTTATGTGCCGAGCGCTCGGGATACCGTTATGTGCACTCTTGATGACGTCACAAATACTAAAACACGTTTGATTTCGTCAATTCGTGATTTCACAATATTCGATCAAGCAAAAGTGAGGTAGGCTATGTCCAAAGCGCTCGAGATGCAATTAAGAGCACGCTTGATGACGTCACAAATATTAAGACTTGTTTAATTGGTCATTTCGTGTTTTCAGAATATTTTAACAAGCTAGAGTGAGAGAGACATCACATACAGCGGAATTTGGTTAAAAGTTAAAAGCGGAACGGAGCGTAATTTGACAGTTAAATTTAAACCAATCAGATAAAAGCGAAAATCATAATTGACATGTGTAATGACGTTATTGACATGTGTAATGACGTTATTGACATTTCTGCCCCGTTCCGCTGTATGTGACGGCGACCTCAGGACGGTTATTCTATAGGAAAGAGTGAAAGTGAAAGTGAGAATTTTGACAACCTTGATTGGTCAAGAAATTCTGTTTACGAATTCCATTGGCCAGCAATTATCACTTTCACTTTCACTCTTTCCTATAGAATAAGCGTCCTCGTGGTTTAATGTCCAGAGCGCTCGGGATGCCATTATGCGCACTCTTGATGACGTATCAAATACTAAAGCACCTTTTCGTGTTTTCAAAATATTTTAACGAGCTAAAGTGAGATGGGTTAATATTAATATATTCAATATATTGTGAAAACTCTAAATGACCATTCAAATGTGTTAGTCTTTGTGACGTCATCTAGAGTGCGCATAATGGCATCCCGAGCGCTCTGGACATTAACCCACCTCACTCTAGCTTGTTAAAATATTTTGCAAACACGAAATGACCAATCAAACGTGTTTTAGTATTTGTTACGTCATCAAGAGTGCGCGTAATAGCATCTGGAGCGCTTTAGCCATAAACCCGTCTCTCTTTTGCTTGTTAAAATATTGTAAAAACACGAGACGACCAATCAAACGTGCCTTAGTATTCGTTACGTCATCAAGAGTGCGCATAATCCCGAGCGCTTTAGACATAAACCCATTTCACTTTTGCTTAGGCGAATTAATGCCATCTACCAAACATAACCAATTCAAATTGGTTCTAACCGTGCCGTTAAAGCGATTTTCCCTATTTCTTTTGGTTATTCTATACAATTTAACCTTGCTCTCTAGCTGTTTTATTTGCGCGTTTGTATGTGCACAGGGCAAGAAAACGAGAGAAAATGGCGTTATTTGGAGGTTTTTATTTTACTTTCAAGGTTCAATTTAATAATATGTAACTATAAGAAATGGAAGAACAAATTATTAAATACGGGGTATTCATTACAAAATTTCATCTACTTGGCTGTGAAATGTCAAAAGAAAAGGATGGAGAAACAAAAGTCCATTTACTTTGATTATGTCATCCTTTTCTGTCAAAATTTCATAGCCTGCTAGATGAAGTTTTACAATGAACACCCCCCGTACATGTTATCAATAAATTATAAAGGGAATGACTACCAGGTTGAAGTGGAGGGTCTGGAAACAGCAAATTTGCTTAGAAAAGGTAAATACACTTATATGTAGGCGCGCAACGAGAAAAGTAAACAAACAAAATTCGAAAAACCCGGTAAATTCCACCACCTAAAAGCGAATAACACTGCTCGTCAGATCGAATCCGGTTTCAGCCAGTAATTACCAAATTCTATGTGGTAATTATCGCTATGATCGCATTAATTCGCTTCTTGTTGAAATTTGAAATATTGTAAAACCATGAAACGACCAATCAAACGTGCTTTAATATTTGTGGTCATCAAGAGCGTACATAATGGTATCCCGAACGCTCTGCACATAAACTCATCTCACTCTAGCTCGTTAAAATATTGTGAAAACACGAAACGACCAATCAAACGTGTTTAACTATTTGTGACGTCATCAAGAGTGCGTGTAATAACATCCCGAGCGCTTTAAACTATGACCAATCAAACAAGTCTTAAAATTTGTGGCGTCATTAAGCGCGCTCTTAATGGCATCTCACTCACTTTTGCTTGATCAAATATTGTGAAAACACGAATTGATCAATCAAAGTGTTTTAGTAGCCGGGTTCGGTAATTCCATCCGAGCGCTCCGGACACAGACCATCTCCCAAAATCTTATCAAGCTAGAGTGAGATAGAATGATGCCCGAGCGCTCGGGATGTAATTACTGAACTCAACTATAATTTGTGATGTCATCAAGAGTGCACATAATGGTATCCCAAACGCTCTGCACATAAACCCATTTCACTCTGGCTTGTTAAAATATCGTGAAAATACGAAATGACCAATCAAACGTCTTAGTATTTGTGACATCAGCAAGAGTGCATATAATGGCGTCTTGAGCGCTCTGGACATGAACCCACACCACTCTAGCTTGTTAAATTATTGTAGAGGCGGGTTTTTTCATTTTTGAGGGGTGTATTCCCTGGAAAACTCCGGGTTTATTCCATTATAACCTCTCAGTTTAACTTACGTTCCTATTTTCAATACTCCTAACACTTACCGATTAAGCAATAATTTGTTGGTTTGTGCATTTTGAGGCTCTTGATCAATTGACCAGTGTTTAATTTGGGCGAATTCCAAAACTCACCAGATCATCTACCGGGTAGATCAGTCACCTGCTTAATCCATTAAATTGCGAGATGGCCATCACGTGACCAGCTTAACCAGAATCTGGATTTATTGGGTTCTAATCTAAAATCTAACCTTGGTTCTTGAACAGCTATTGAAAAGCTTTACAATCTTATATGATACCGAGGATTTAAGTGTAAACGAATCGAGCCAATCGTGCACAATACCAAAACTCAGTACAGCAACAAGATACAAAAAAACACGATACTTATTATTCTCATCATGATAAGCCCAAACTTTCACCAATCCCATACTTTTATCTATTGAAATATTCATCGAATAGGTATGACATTATGACCTGGACCTAAAAAAATGGCGTCCTCTTTACGCTGCGACAAAGGCAAATCGGCATACCTCCGTGGAGGTATTTTGCAGTGTTTCTATCTTAACACGTTCAACAGACATTCTAAATTTCTTTTCTCATTAGAATTCATGTCGAAGACTCATAATATATAAAGTATTGAGAGACAGGTAGTAATGCGAGCTTTGCGTGCTCTAGTTAAGCAAATAAATTGAATGTTGAATGCATTTAAATATGAACGTAGCCATAATTTTTTTGCCCAATATATATATACCGTTTTATCGTATAAAATAATTACATTTTGTCCAAGAAAATTAGACCTACACCGTATATTTCAAATTTGGTCAATTCAGAGTCTGAATTAAATTAACGTTTACTAAAAGTCGTAAATTGTCAATGAATAGACAATCATTGATTGCTCTGGTGTTTGTTTATCATGATGAAAACGTCATTAGCGCAGTCGTAGATACTATTAGTCATCATTTGAAGCTGAGAAAGGGATTTGTAAAATTAATAATTAGGTTAGAAAACTATAAATATATAATAATATTTTACTTCATATTCGCAAACATAACAGCTTTTGAAAAATGGTAAAAAACGTGCTAAAATTCATAAAAAGATATAAAATGGTACCACGAGTACCCATATCAAGGTTCCCATTTATGACATATTGTTTGTGAGTATAAAACGAATCTACAATTGAAATTTCAGTTTTATAACTTTGATTGTTCCTAACTGTTTATAATAAGGGAATAAAACCTACAAAAAAATATTGATAAACAACAAACTAAAGTTAAATGTTGCAGCATTATTTGGGACACCGTATACTATTTAAAACATAAATCAACGGTCTATTTATTATAAAACTAATGGAATTTTCGCAATAAATTAACTGTTAATTAACTGTTATCAATTTACATGAAAAAAACCTAAAATTCTATGTTACAACACTTTTTTGGACACTCTATACTATCCAAAACGTAAATATATGCCCTATTTATCATACGACTACTAGAACCTACGAATAAAATAGATTACTATTGATTTATATGGGAAAAGTCGATATTTCTATATTAAGCCTATGAACCAACTGGCCCAAAAACCTACATTTTTAGATAAAAATCGTGAATTTCAACAGCTTATATCGTCAATCAACAGCTTATATCGCGTTTTAATGAGGATTTATCCGAAAAGCTATAAGAGAAGCCAAAAAAGTAGAATAATTTTAGTGTTTTTTAACAATTTGTGGATAAAATGGCGAAGGAATTATTTCGCAGTAAATACTCATAAATATCAACCCCAGACTCCTTGCATAATTTTAAAATTGCTTTCATTGGTAAGTTTTAATAAAGCTTTCATCGCCTATATCTAACATCTTATTCTGCTTAGCCTCCGTACTTAATAATCCATCCTTTCTATGTAAAATACACACTGCTTATGGACCTTTTCTGCATTATTAGCATATATTAGCTTCTTGCATCATTTTTTTGGCCACCCTATACTATCTAAAACAGAAATCAACGTTCTATTCATTATAAAACGACTCGAAGTAGCAAATAAAATCGATTACTATAGATTTAAATGACACATATAGAAAATTCTATGTTAAACATATGGGGCTCTCAAACCGGCCCAAAAAACTAAATTTTGAGATAAAAGTCGTGCATTGCTGCCTTTAACAGCTAATATCTCGTTTCGATGAAGATTTATCAAAAAATGTATAAGAACAGCTAAGGAAGTACAAGAATAGAGCTACACGTAGAGCCCATTTTCGAAGCTCTGACTGGAACAGGTACTGAGCACGGGTGGCCCAAATATAAGGTACAAATTTTGCACTTTTTTTTTATTTTCTCGAAAACCGCGAAAGCTACCTTCTTTCTGACACGCGCATCTGATAGCCCTTGGTGACCTCTTCATACATCATATTAACCGGCATATCGAAAAACCTTACCGTTTCTAAGATAAACAGAAAAATGTAAAAATTTCAAAATTTTCAAAGGGGGGTAGGTCGTGAAAATTTTCAGCCAAAATCGATTGTCATAGATTTTATCAAAAATAGTCTCATATGAAAGAGGGGACAAAAATATGTAAAACATTTGCAATTCTGTAATTTTCAGTAATTTCCTTCCCCTTCAAAATGGCGCCAAAAACGTCATTTTTCCACTTTTTATCGACATTTTAATACTTATATCTATATAACTCGAAAACTAAACATGGTATAACGATGCTATTGACACCCATGAATAGAGCATTCTCGACCACAAAATACCTGCTTAATTTGTCGTTCAAGATTTTTAATTTTTGTTGACGTAATGTTCGATCAAATAAAAATATTAGGTAATTTTTACAAAATTTTAATAGTTTTTCACTTCCTATGAAACTGCTATTAAACTCAGCAAAATAGTAATTAACGTTTTGAGCAGTATTTGAGACGACTTACACTTAATTGAGACACTTTGTTCTATTGTCATAAAAGGCTTTGCTATAAAATGGCAAATGTCACTCTACCCCTGTCAATCAGAAATTTAATCAGTAAAATCTCGGAACCCAGAAACGATAAAATCGAACAGTTAGTGCCAGTCGAATGGGCTTCGTTAAAGCTATTTTGTCAGTCATATACGAAAAACTGATTGCTTGGGCGCGGCACATTTATAAAGCAATATTTGTAATAAAAGGGAATACCCTGATGATGGCCTATAGTAGGCGTAAAGTCGAAACGTCGGATATATTTGGTTTCTGCGCCCTTTAGCAACAGTCAGTAAGTTGTAGCAAAAAAGTGTCATTTTATTAAAAAAGATTCCAAAATAGCACCTTCTGTACCCGCGGCAAGGTTCTGGATCTCAGAGACCTCTAGCCCGTCCCATAAGGTAGCCGCATACCAAATTTCTTCAGCTTTCTTTTCTAGCTCATACCGTTTCAGAGATATCGGCTTTAAACCAAACGGTTTCAGGCGGCCATTTTGGATTTTTAAAAATCTCATTTTTAGCGAATTTTACATAAGGAAAACCTATCGGTTCATAAAACAGCTATAACCTAGCTACAGTCAGCTACATATAGCTATGTGAGCTATATTACCATTCATGGTACCTCCATGGGCACCCAGCATTCAAAGTTGAACCATGTATCATTAACAGTTCTATAAATATCAACGGTACTCAGCTACTGTAGCTATGATAGCTACGGCAACTATATTACGATTTATAATACCCCCGTAGGTACCTACCATCCAAATTTGAACCATGTACCATCAATGGTACCCTAAATATAACCTTTTCTATATTCCTCCCATTTAAAAAGCATTGCGCAATGTATTTCTTATGGGAAGTGTTTTTACCTATAGTAGAATTCATTAAGGAAACTAATCCAAATCGTGATCACTTCGCCGCTGTTGCCAGCTTGTGCATGAAACCAAGTAGAACTATATTGAAATTCCCCAAATATGGCTATCTCAAATTGAATTTCGTTATTTTTATCTGCGAGGCATTAACCACGACCCGCAACCTTTATTTACAGTCGATCTACTATTTGTTTGTATTCGTATGTTAAATTTTAAATTTATCATTTCTAATCTTTAAGATTGCTTTTCTAGGATTTTTGCAGGCTTTAGAACATTGTAATTGACCGTCCGTGAAGTGCCCATTTTGCAAAGGAGTTTTCTTAGTTACAGGGTCTTAAGTCAAAGGTTTGTGCTTTAGGAGATGGTTTCATAGAATTTTGCCACTTTCAGCCAAGTACAGTCTTTGAGAAAGTGAATTTTGCTGTTATTTACGTTTATTTAGGAAAAATATGTTTTAGACAAATTTTTTAAAACATAGGTGTAACATAGTTAAAACACAATGGGCATTCTGTTCATAAATGCTATATTAGGGTAAGGGGGGGTTAGGATACTGACAAACTTACTTTCTGGACAGAAGTCTAAATGAACATCAATAAAACACTGGAACCTGGCCCGTTTCATACTATTTATACTGTTTTAGGCTAATATTATTATGCTCTAGGTTCCGATGGATGCTTAGAGTCTTGAAGCAAATTTACATATTGACAAAAATTGTAAAAATATTAGTGGCTATCAAAGCAGCTAACAGGTTCTGTTCGTATCAGCCATATAAGTAGCTACAGGATTTTCCAAATGCTCCTGAAAGGTATACTTTTGCCACATATACAAAGATGAAGTTTTAGTACATACAGTAAAGGAGGTTTAAAAAATCTCATTGTTACTTGCTTTGTATGTTTGTCAACAGTCTCTCTGTGCAGCGAGTCGAATTTAACATTTAACAAAGTTGATATCAACTTAGTTTGCTACTATTCAACTTTAAACTGTGGGTAAAAATAGTAGGTTATTACTGACTAAAATACCTACCTAATAATAAAGGTGAATTAGGAATCAGGACCACATAATATATCCATATGGAAGTCTGTGATCCAGACAAGTTTTTGTTCGTGATTCTTCAAAATGACCCAAATAGTTTAACATATTCTAATCAAGGTACCTAGCTTATATCTAAAGTTTAAAGCAGAATTGTAACAAACTGATGGCATCATACAGGCTTTCTAAATTATAATTGCTTCATAGAGAAACTTTCAGACTGTAAAAATTGATTAAAATTGTGAACAGCATAATAAAAAATTGTCAATGCTCTGATTGCCTAGATCTTACAAATATCAAATGATCATCAAGAAATAGATTCTGTAAACCTACTTTAATATCTAAAATCTTCCTGCTCTTAGGTTTCCCTAAGAAGAGGAAGTAGTAAAAAGTAGACCTTGAACACTTGAAAAACCATGTATATTAGCTGTTGGACAATTTTAATGCAATGCATGCAAGGATAAGTTTGGTTGGTTTTCTAATGGGATTCACTTGAACTCCAATTTATATTGGATTTGATTGTGACCCAGTGGCCATTTACTATGACCTATAACCCAAATATCTTACCCAACAGTGTGTCATCTTTACAGTCCGAGAAATATTGTCACATATGCTTAAAGAGTATCGAGAGATGTGAGCCAAAAAAATAGAGTAATCAAGCTCAACAAGGCTGACAAAAAATCCGTTTTGTTTGCATTTAAAAGATGTTTTTAGTTTTTTTTTATTCTATGTTGGAATCAAATACATATTATTATCGCAATTTCTGTTCTACAGCCTTGAAATTGTTCCTAGGAAGTTTTTTTGGTAGGACCATGATATGGTTAGGTTATGAAAAATTTATCTAAAATTCCTGTCCTAAACTATATAGCTGTTAGGGTAGCAGTTAAGCAGTACCTACTTCTTACCAAGATACCTACCAAAAATGGTCACTTTTTTTATGATAGCTCGAATATTTTTACAAATTCTGAACTGTCTTCATCAAAGGATATAAAGCACACAACAAACTTTTATCTGTAACCATTTTCGAGATATTTGGAAAAAAAAAACTAATAAAAACCAATAGAACACATAATATTCAGTCACAAAATGAATATGTTTACCAAACATTAGTAAAATAGTTTGTTACGAAACATTTAAAATTACTTTAAAAATGGATAAGAGATATGAGATTTGCAGCATGCCTAGCTTTTTGATACAAGATTTTAAAGCATCAGAATTCACAAAATTACTCAAATGTGTCAGCTGTAGAGAGAAAGCTATTATTAATTTGTACAACATTGTTAAGACAACTGCTATGGATGGCTACATCTATCACGTGACTTATTGGCATAGGTTTTTAGTTAAAAGCTTTTCGTAATAAACCCCTTTAGGAGCAATTTCTAGTCGGTAAATCAAAAATTGTCAGATTATTTCCAATTTTACTGCACAAAAAAAAACAATTTACACCATATAGTGCAAATAAGCCAGTTTATAAGGCTTGCTCGATCAATCGTCCTATTTTTTTGCTCCGCCCAACGCCATACGCCCTTTTTACTATTAATTCGACTTGGAAAACTTATAAAAAATCTTGATACAGTTTAAACGTCTTGACGCACATTTCCGCTTAGGATTTTAAATTTCATTCTTTATTAGAACTTTTTCTAATTCCTGACATTCAATAACAACATAAACAGTTTTGTTTTTCAATAGTCCAATATTATTAGTGGAAGAAAACAAGTTTAAAATCTTAAAAAGTACACTGATATTATAGACCATATTATTATTATATTAATGCTACTTTTAAAGTCAATCTCTAATCAGTATAACAGATTCTGGAACAATTTAACTTCGTTTTTCTTTACATGTCTCATGTCCATATAGGAGAGGGTGGTAGTCGGGATTTTAGCAGTAAATATGTAGTTTCTTTGAATTCTAGCAGCCTCAATAATTATTATTATAGTATTTGTTCTTGTGTAGTATCCTGTAATTATTCATAGAAACTTTGAATACTTCCCTAGAACAAACTAATAATTTGTTATTTGATAAAAAAAACACACTCTCTTTCTATAGAAATAATTTCAGGTTTACTTTTTAAAGGTAGGAATATATTTTGTATATTTTGGAAAAATAAAAATAACAACAAATTATTGCTTTTAATTTTACAACCGTCACAAAAGACTGCAAAGTTAGAAAGTGAGATTTTCGTCACACTTAAAATAACTTTTTAGTTTTGACTAAGCCACATGAAAATTTCATAGAACAGATTCCAAAATCATCGTATATATGCGCAGAGGCCAGTTCAGGAATTACACACTTGCACCAGCTGTGGAACTAATTTAATTTCTGAACGGTAGTTGGTGCGCATCTCTCAACACTGCTGTGTGATTCTTGAATTTACCTGTGAACAGATTTAGGGAAAATCATAAAGTTAATTCCTAAAGCCTTACGTGCTTACTTGGTAATTCCAATAATCATCAGAGTAAAATACATCCTTTATTAGGTCATACAAATGCAGTAGTCCAGAAGTCCACACAATGTACAGTATAGGTAGCCACTCAGTTACTCAAAATAGCACGTCTTAAAATATAAATCAAAATTACTGTTCTGCATATGACAAGCATAATAATTATAAATACTCACCGGGGCTTTGCCCCTTGATTAGTGAATGGTGCTTGGGAATCTTGGTAAATTGCATCCGAGTTAGTGTTATACCTAAAAAAAGAGTTAGCGTCCAAAACATACAATGCAAAGACTCATAAAGAGCAAAGAACCGGTTGAAGCAAAGGCTCACACAGAACAAATTTTTACACACAGCAAAGGGAGACATAAATAATAATATGTAAGTATATAAGTACAAAAATAAAATAAATAACTCCTATCATTAACTTTATTTACACCTATCCTTTTTTTTTAGACTTTTAGGAACTATTTTCTTTCCGTTTTATGATCACGCATCATGTCTTCTTTTTGATGTCTCAGCGCTGCCTGAGAAGTCCTTCAAAAATAAAACAGAGTTTCAATTATTTTATAAAATAATAAAATTAATTACTTAAACTAATTTATAAGAATACAGATGATTCGCACAACGGGTTTCAGACAAAAATAAGACGCATCAATTAAGTTAAAATGGTCGATATTTCAATTATATATTTCGTTTTCCTGAGTGCAATATTAAGTCAACAAAACAAAAGTCTCCTCAATTTTTTTATTCTTCATAGATCGACCAACTTAAAAGTACAAATACGGGGCATAGCAAACACGGCAGGACGGTATAAAAGTGTAACACTTAATATGTGTTAAACTTTCACCTGGAGAAAGACCAAATCAATTGGAAATATCGACCAATTAAGGGTGACTTTTACAAGTTCAAGTAAAACTTCAGATTGAAGATAAAAATCCAGATATAACCTACATTGCATTGTTTATCTGTCAGGTAAACAATGCAATGTACATCAAGTCTGGTGTTTTATCTTCATCTTCTAGTTCAAGTCTAGTTCAAGTAAAACTTCAGATTGAAGATAAAACACCAGACTTGATGTACATTGCATTGTTTACCTGACAGATAAACAATGCAATGTAGGTTATATCTGGGGTTTTATCTTCAATCTGAAGTTTTACTTGAACTCGTAAAAGTCACCCTTAGCAGCATAGAGGTGTTTCATTTTTGTTTCGAACCCGCTATAACAGTCATCTGTATAACATCAGGAACGCTAACAGGCCATCATTAATCCTAAAAAAATATTAAAAAAGATGCATATTTTCTAATACCTCAACCCTGCAACATGCAAGTGAACAATATAACAATAACAATTTCAACTACTGAACCAATATCCAATACAATACAACAATATTATAACCTCAAACATCTTCATTTTCCTTATCACTAAACAAGCTGTCTAAGTCTGAATCCGAACTACACCCTGCTTCTATTACAACTGGGTTAATGTACGAAGCATCCATAAATTGTTCCCTATCCCACCACCTCTGTATTTCTTCCTCTGTATGGCGAATTGAATTTTTCCAAACCTCTGGTGTTGCTGCGGTCAAGGCCTCTTTCCACATAGCCAAACACACTTCTGTGGTTCTGCCATCTCTCCCAATATGCCGATTGTAGTAACCTTTGGCAACTCCCCAAATCAACTCAATGGGATTGAATATGCAATGGTATGGCGGAAGTCGTAAAACTTGGTGTCCATACTGCAACGCCATTTGATCAGCGACTTAGATCTTTGGGGGTTTGTGCCTATTAAAATAAAAAAAAAGGAAACGTAATTCAATGATATTATTCTGGCAAAATGACTGAATTTTGACATTGACAAACTGCATACTTTGTTACAATGTCAAGAAGTTCACTTTTCAACAGCCTGTCATCACACGGTATGTTTTTTGAGCGAAGCCACTCAAGAATGTCTGCCTTTGTTGATGAAGAAGTCGGCGTTTTCTCCAACAAGGTGCTGTGGTAAGATGCATTATCCATCACAATCACTGAGGGTTCCTCCAAATTTTTCAGCAGTTGATTCTCAAACCAACACAAAAAATTATCCTTGTTCATTTCTCCATGATAATCTCCTTTCGTTTTGGATGAAAAAACTAACTCTGCGCCAGGAATAAATCCTTCTTTATTTCCAGCATGCACTACAATGTACCTATAAAAGATAAACTAAATAAAGTGCCTATAAACAAATTTTGAAAAAATGGGTTAGCTGAAGCTACAAACAGCCCCATATTCCCCTACTCGACTAAATGAGAGCAAACGAGTAACAATTACAATTAATACAAAACACTACACCTTACCTCTTCCCTTCCGTTTTCATTCTTTTAACACTTCGAGTATCCGCATCTTGCCAAGAATGGCTTGATGTTCCATCTTGAAAAAGCCACGTCTCATCTAAAAATACAAACATATAGTTACCCCCTGCTTTGTAACTAGTATAGGATTTTAAAAATTGTATTCTTTTAGAAACAATGTCTGGCAGTTCCATTAAACCCCTGCGCGGATTGTCTTGAAGCCACTTAAAGCCAATCTGTTTCATCAGTCTTATAAGTGATGATTTCGATCCCGCAAAGAGCTGCATTGTTCTTAATCTCTGCAAAATGCTTTGGGCGGTGACAGATTCTCCTAAAATTCAATTAAAAAATATTCTTTTTTACGTTTTTGTAGGAACGACCTCATTGCAAGGATGATTGCATGCATTCAAAGCAACTGCGAGAAAACTCCAATGACTGCTTTTGTGTAGTCGGGTGTAGGGGTGTACAACCTATATTTTGAAAAAGGATTTAAGTAAAGGATAATTAGGGACAGTTGCTCAGAAACTTGATACTTGTGTAAACTTATGACTTGTTTTGTATGAAATAAACTGATGATGATGATAGGTACATGGTTTGTATCCCAGTTGGCATCTAACAATAGGTTTGAGTAATTAGTCAAGATTTCAGGAAAATGCTAGTTAAATAATTTTTTTTAGAACATAATTTATCCAAAAAATATACGAGGTTGACCAGGTTTTTCATGAAAAAATTTAAGGGGATGTTCTACTTCAATAAGTAACACTATCTTGCTAAATAAACTGTAGTCAAAAAACCCTTTTCTATGGTGTTGAGGTTAATATTCATAAAGAAAAAAATTGTATTTTTTTTGCAAACCATTTCAGATATTTTAATGAAATATTGCAGGTGCCAATAGTAAAGGAAGACCTAAGTTTTGCAATACAAAAAGCTTTGTTTACCAGTGTCTAATTTTGTTAAAAGTTAAAATGGCTTTATTCTTCCAAATTGAGCAAATAATTCAAAAATAATTTTTATTTTTAGAAAAACCAGGAACATACAACTTTTTTGCTGAAAAATAGTCAGTGACAAGCTGCCTCGCGCGCCAGTAACAATAAACAAAGCTTTTGTATTGCAAACCTTATGTTTTCCTTTATTATTGACAAGTAATATTTCATTAAAATATCTCAAATGGTTTTCAAAAAATATAATTTTTTGGTTTTTGAGAATACTTAAACATCATAAATATCTCCATATAGAAGTTTTTATAGCATAACCAATAACATTAACACTGTTCAAAAATTTTACGGGGGTGAGCCAAAAAATAACTCTTGGAAAAACTTTATGAAAAGTTTTATAGATGCAAACTGCTGTAACTTTTTTGTTTTTAAATATATTGGAATGAAGCAAAAACCGTATTACACAGTTGACTTGCAAGTTTTTCCTATTGGAAGAAAAAACGAAACACCAATGATTTCGAGAAATCTTAACTTATATTTTTTTAATGGAATGTCTTGTATATTTTTGGATATGTGGGTTCTATTCAAAATTCCAAGTATATTTTATAAAGCGTACCTCATATCTATCTTCAACTGTTTCTGAGAATATGGCGTCTGTTTAAGCCAGTCAAACATAAAATAATAAATACGAAGCAAAGTAAATGCTCCACTTGTCTTAAAATTTACTTTGCTTCTTATTTATTATTTTATGCTCAATTTTGTGTTTATATGACCAACTTATACAGACTCCATTTTCTCAGAAACATTTGAAGATAGGTATCTAGGTGCATTGTAAAATATTCTTGGAATTTTGAATAGAACCCAAATATCCAATAATATACAGTTGCATTAAAAAATATAAAACCAACTGCAGGTTAAGATCATTGGTATATTGCTTTTTTCTTCCAATTAGGAAAAAATTTGCCAGTTAACTATGCAATATGATTTTCAGTTTATTTCAACATCTTTAAAAACACACAGTTACAGCTAATATACTTTCCTAGCAACTTTCCCTACAGCCCAGTTCCAGTTAAGCTTAAAAAAAACTATTCCTAATTATCCATTACTTAAATTCTTTTGGAAAAGACAGGTTTCACACACCTACACCTGACTACACAGAAGCAGTTATTGGAATTTTCTGGCAGTTGCTGCATTGCTGCACTATTGACAGAAAAATTAATTCTCTCCTCTTATACGGAAAATTAGCATTGTGAGTTGTATAATCAGTTTAATCAAATCAAATAAAACTAAATTTGGCAAGACCCTTCCATTTGTACCAATTTCAGGTTTCTAATGCCCGTATTTATAGTCATGACTTGGCTCCGAGTAAGCCTCAAGTTTGACTTTGGACATATAGTCTCCATTTAAAATACATTGACTTACATCAAACATTTTTGATTAAGCACATGCTTGTGCTCAAGTTGCCACTATAAATATGGGCATTACAGGCCCAGAATCCTTCCAGGCAGATACCCTAGAGCACCTTAGAAATCAAAGGGGAATCCACTTTGCCAATGTTTGTACATGTATTGCCATAATATGGTATTTTTTGTCTTGTGATGGCATTGCAAGGTATTATGAATATAGTGATATTGCAGGGTATTGTCATGAGTACATAAAGTTATTATCGATATTATGACAAGTACTGTAGAATATTATCATGAGTACGGAGAAGGTATTTCCAAAATTGTGATGATTATTGCTGTATTTCCAATGTAGATCATTGTAACGGTATTGTGTGGAATTGTGATGCAGTTTATACATGTCTTGTGCCCGGTGGATAACCCCTCATTAGAAACTCTAACAATCATATGCACCAATAGCCCAATAGCATTTAATCAGGGTCAGGCTTTAATTGTGGTTAATTTAAAATTTAGGTAAGGTAAATCTCTCTCTCTCTCTCTCGCTATTAGCCATGATTAAAATGTAACCCTGAGAAAATGCTACTGGTGCATGTGGGGGTTAGGTGTGAGGCCCTGCAAATTTCTAGCTCGCCCTCAGTGAGTAATCATCTCCTTAATTCCTTTGATACTTATGACTACGTATGATTTTTAATATTTTCAATTAGGCCTCACCAACTTTAAAAGTTTACTAGGAACATATAATCAATGATAAAGTCCCTGACATTAGGGCTAGTCACTATTTCTTTAAAAAGGAAATCTTTGCTTCAATAAGCAACAATATAAATAAATATACATTTTAAATAAGTTATTGTCACATAATTTAGAATCTACAGTTACTTACGGTTCTTATACATTTCATAAATTTGGTTACGAATGGCACCAATATCCCATTTCCCTGGATCGGTTACTGGTTTCTTCCGGACAAGAATCCTTTTAGGGCTTACAATTTTGCCATGAGCACTTTCTTGAGAAATTTTTGAAACCGTAGTTAAATGAAGACCCAAGGCATCCGCGACTCTTTTACGTACTGCTGCGAGTGGCAAAAGTGGTCCTCCGTTTTTTTTCTCCAATTCAAAATAGCTCAAGAGGGAAGCTACAAGTTTTTTGCAGTCTTTACTAAGACTTTTTGGCATCTTGTTTATGTTGAATAAACACAATTGGTTCAATAAAAAACACAAATCTAGATCAAGCGCATAAGAAAATCTTGGAAAAAGTACATAAAAGCACAAAACCCGCCGATTTTCTAATTTCAATTTCGAGGTTAAGTTTGACTTTCGTTGACGGTTGACGTTAGTTTCAGGCGTTTTAATAACAATTCTGCGTACTCCACGACCGCCCGGCACTTCACCAACTGCTTGCGTTTTCTATAATAAGATTTAAAATTAAATTGAGCAAAAACAAGAATTTTTTTATCACACCTGTAGTTAATATGAATAGTTTATTGGTCTGTTTTAATTAATTTACCAAGCACGCTTACCAATCTTCACAGATAAGCCGAAAAACGATTATTACGTTATTT
The DNA here is from genome assembly GCA_951812265.1 of Taphrorychus bicolor. Classification (NCBI taxonomy): domain Eukaryota; kingdom Metazoa; phylum Arthropoda; class Insecta; order Coleoptera; family Curculionidae; genus Taphrorychus; species Taphrorychus bicolor. Next base: position 44,426,835 of record OX638304.1, on the reverse strand, counting down.
ACAATAAACCGCAAATAAGGCAACATTGCTGGAGATCATGTCAACTAACATTGAATTATATCCATCCTTTTCCAAATTCGTTAGAGGAGACAATGTCTATGATCGAAGACATGATCTTGAGTTTCAATTGACACATCGCTTGCTTAATGATTCTGCCTATATGTATGGAACAAACGTAGCCAGCCGAGCGTCGACGTCACAGGGCCCCACGTGGTCGGAAATCATGAATCCCGACACGAAATTTTCAAATCGACCAGTCTTTGTGAAAACGACCTCGAGGACTGGGGGCTTTACCGGTAATCTTCCTAGAAATGTTCAAATTTTCACCTGCCATACAGTTTTCATCGATTTTCCGCCTATTTTTCTTGGTCTAGGTGTTTAAAGTTCGATCTGTCAAACGAGAAATTTCCGCAGTCGAAAAAAGCGATCGCAGCGCACAGTTTACCAATTGTCCGAACGCAAGGAAGGATTATAAAACCCAGTGACAAACTCGATTTTGGTTGTATATATTTGGTATTTTTTCCATTTCGACGCTTATAACTTTGAAACTGCTCATTTGACGCGATTTTCGTTCAAAGGGCGTAGGTACAGAAATGAACGGGCTTTTCAAAAATGTGGTCGATTTGACGGTACATGCGGGGGGGGCTGACCAGTGGCGTACCAAAGTCAAAAATGCGGTTTTTTAGGTACCCAAATTTACGGAGGTTTTGTCGTAACTCCGGGACTATGTGGGGTGTAGGGGCTCCCCATGTGTAAAATTCCTCATATATGTAGATGATAAATTTTGAAGTCTAATTCCGATAAGTTAAATAGGAAAATCTAGAAAAAATCGCAAAGTTGGCACGGTTTTTTGAAAAAATTTTTGTAATAGTCAACTTCTGGGCCTTCTGGATTCCCTTAGTTAGAGGATTGGCCCAACAACGATGGTACCAGGGGAAAGGGCATATCCTTGGGCACTTTTAATCCTATACCGCCAAAGGTGTTACTTTAATACAGAGTGGTCAAAAAAATGTCCAAAGACAATTAAGGAAAAGTGTCCAAAATAGCAAGGTAGTTTTTTGCGATTTTTACGAAAATCATGGAGCGTTCCAGCTTCGGTGGTATATGGGCAACTAGAACACGTGGAAAGAAAAAAAAATCAGTTATTAGTTTTGGTCTAGCTCTTATACCGAGTGAGCTACAAAAGTTTTTCTGTGCCGCATTTTTTGTCAATTTGGGTGTACTTTTCTCACATTTCACCCTGTAGATTCGACATTTTTCCAGCAAAAAATCTGAAATAATTCAGGGAGGTAGTACACACATGGGCCCTTAACCGTGCCAAAAATCAAGAGCCTAGCTTTGAATTTGAAAATTTGACGAATTTTTAAACTTTAAATTTCAAATTGCCACTTTGAGGTATATTTGTGCCGAGACCGTGCATCTAATCGAATGGTTTTCTATCCCAGGGGATACCTTGGAATGTTTTCTTTTTGGGACTTAGGAACCACTTTTAGCTGGGACGTCGCGAAATGGGCTTAATTGAATTTCGAAGCGAAAGATGCAGATTTTTTGAAATTTTAGCCGAAAATCCCGAATGGTTCCGAAGCGACGTCCACCACGGGGGTGTCGGAAGCATTCGGCGGCCGCGGCAATTTGCAACTGACAGCTGAGATTTCCGAAATGTAAACATTAACTTTAAAGCCTCAGACTAAGGAAAATCTGCCGAAAAGCGTGGAAAACTGTCTGGCCGGGGCAAATTTGAACATTTCTAGGAAGATTATTGGCAAAATGCCCAGTCCTCGAGGACGTTTTCACAAAGACTGGTCGATTTGAAAATTTCATGTCGAGTTTCATTTTTGGCTGATGACGTCGAAGCCAGACCACGCGGTTTTCGCCCAGACAGTGGCGGTTACAAATTCGAGCAAAAATGTATTTTTTCGATTTTTCGGCAGACATGGGCGTAGTTATATTTTTTTTGCCATTTCTTCCGTTTTCCCATAAGAAATACATTGTGCAATGCTTTTTAAATGGGACAATATCGATTTCGTCATAAATAAAAGATGGAGGCGAAAAAAAAATGGCTGCCGTAGACAGGGTGAGTAAAAAATGGGGATATCTCTGAGACGAATTAAGTTAGGGCGACTTTTACAAGTTCAAGTAAAACTTCAGTTTGAAGATAAAACACCAGACTTTATGCACATTGCATTGTTTACCTGACAGATAAACAATGCAATGTAGGTTATATCTGGAGTTTTATCTTCAATCTGAAGTTTTACTTGAACTTGTAAAAGTCACCCTTAGAGAGCTGAAATTTGGTACCATGGTTCATTAGGGAATGGACTGCAAGTTGCCATGGGTGGAAACCTTATTCATGGTACCAAACCCATGGGTACCATTATCGAAATTTTGCATATAAGTTTTCAGGCTTTTGCACGTGTATTTCCCATAAGAAAAACGTTGGGCAATGCGTATTATATGGGTGGAATGTAGATTACGTCATATTTGGGGTACCATTAATGGTACATGGTTCAAATTTGGATGGTAGATACCTATGGGGGTATCATAAATTGTGATATAGCTGACTCAGCTATCATAGCTACAATAGCTGAGTAACGTTAGTATTTAAAGAACTGGTAATGATACATGGTTCAACTTTGGATGCTGGGTGCCCATGGGAGTACCATGAATGGTAATATAGCAGACATAGCTATGTAGCTGACCATAGCTAGGTTATAGCTGTTTTATGAACCGATGATGATATCAAGTTGAAAATCGAATGGTAGGTTACCCTTATGTAAAATTCGCTAAAAATGACATTTCTAAAAATCCAAGATGGCCGCCTGAAAAGTTTTGGTTTTAAAGCGATATCTCTGGAACGGTTTGAGCTAGAAAGCTGAAATTTGGTATGTGGCCATTTTATGGGACGGGCTAGAGGTCTCTGAGGTCCAGAACCTTGCCGCGTGTACCGAAGGTTCCATTTTGGAAACTTTTTTTATTAAAATGACAGTTTTTTGCTACAACTTACTGACTGTTGCTAAAGGGCGCCGAAACCAAATATATCCGACGTTTCGACTTTACGCTTACCATAAGCCATCATCAGGGTATTCTCTTTTATTACAAATATTGCTTCATAAATGTGCCACGCCCAAACAATCAGTTTTTCGTATAAGACTGACAAAATAGCTTTAACGAAGCCCATTCGACTGGTACTAACTGTTCGATTTTATCGTTTCTGGGTTCTGAGATTTGACTGATTAAATTTCTCATTTATAGGGATAGAGTGACATTTGCCATTTTATAGCAAAGCCATTTACGGCAATAGAACAACAGTGACTCAATTAAGTGTGAGTCGGCTCAAATACTGCTCAAAACGTTAATTACTATTCTGCTAAGTTTAATAACAGTCTCATGTGAAGTGAAAAACTATTAAAATGTTGTAAAAATTACCTAATATTTTTATTTGATCGAACATTACGTCAACTAAATTAAAAACCTTGAACGACAAATTAAGCAGGTATTTTGTGGTCGAGAATGCTCTATTCATCGGTGTCAATAGCATCGTTATACCATGTTTAGTTTTTGAATTATAGAGATATAAGTATTAAAATGTCGATCAAAAGTGAAAAAATTACGTTTAAGGCGCCATTTTGAAGGGGAAGGAAGTTACTAAAAATTCTAAAATTGCAAATATTTTACATATTTTTTTCCCCTCTTTCGTTTGAGACTATTTATGATAAAATCTATGACAATCGATTTCGGTCGAAAATTTTCACGGCCTACCCCCTTTGAAAATGTTGAAATTTTTACATTTTTTGTTTATCTTGGAAACGGTAAGGTTTTTCGATATGCAGGTTAATATGATGTATGACGAGGTCATTAAGGGCTATCAGATGCATGTATCAGAAAGAAGCTAGCTTTCACGGTTTTCGAGAAAATTAAAAAAAAGTGCAAAATTTGTAGCTTATTTTTGGGCCACCCGTGCTCAGTTACTGTTCTAGGCAGAGCTTCGAAAATGGGCTCTACGTGTAGCTCTATTCTTCTACTTCCTTAGCTGTTCTGATACATTTTTTGATAAATCTTCATCGAAACGAGATATTAGCTGTTAAAGGCAGCAATGCACGATTTTTATCTCAAAATTTAGTTTTTTGGGCCGGTTTGAGAGCCCCATATGTTTAACATAGAATTTTCTATATGTGTCATTTAAATCTATAGTAGTCGATTTTATTTGTTACTTCGAGTCGTTTTTTAATGAATAGGACGTTGATTTCTGTTTTAGATAGTATAGGGTGGCTCAAAAAATGATGCAGGAAGCTAATATATGCTAATAATGCAGAAAAGGTCCATAAGCAGTGTGTATTTTACATAAAAAGGATGGATTATTAAGTTCGTAGACTAAGCAGAATAAGATGTTAGATATAGGCGATGAAAACTTTATTAAAACTTACCATTGAAAGCAATTTTATAATTATGCAAGGAGTCTGGTGTTGATATATATGAGTATTTAATGCAAAATAATTCCTTCGCCATTTTATCCACAAATTGTTTAAAAAAACACTAAAATTATTCTACTTTTTTGGCTCCTCTTATACCTTTTCGGATAAATCCTCATTAAAACGCGATATAAGCTGTTGAAGACTGAAATTCACGATTTTTTTCTAAAAATTTAGGTTTTTGGGCCAGTTGGCTCATAGGCTTAATATAGAAATATCGACTTTTCCCATATAAATCAATAGTAATCGATTTTATTCGTAGGTTCTAGTAGTCGTATGATAAATAGGGCATATATTTACGTTGTGGATAGTATAGAGTGTCCCAAAAAAGTGTTGTAACCTAGAATTTTTGGATTTTTTCATGTAAATTGATAACAGTTAATTTATTGCGAAAAATCCATTAGTTTTATAATAAATAGAGCGTTGATTTATGTTTTAAATAGTATACGGTGTCCCAAATAATGCTGCAACATTTAACTTTAGTTTTTTTGTTTATCAATATTTTTTTGTAGGTTTTATTCCCTTATTATAAACAGTTAGGAACAATCAAAGCTATAAAACTGAAATTTCAATTGTAGATTCGTTTCATACTCACAAACAATATGTCATAAATGGGAACCTTGATATGGGTACTCGTGGTACCATTTTATATCTTTTTATGAATTTTAGCACGTTTTTTACTATTTTTCAAAAGCTGTTATGTTTGCGAATATGAAGTAAAGTATTATTATATATAAACGTTTCGACATTTCAGTTACTTTTAGGTATCTTCAGGTTCTTTGTTAATATCTCTCTGCCCAGAGCGTTCGGATTTCCTAAACTATGAGCGCCCCGCGCGAGTGGTCCAAAAAAAAATGTCGCGTCTCAAGTAAAAAGCACACCATAAACAAACCAACTCAAGATTTTTGCTGACCTACTTGTTTACTCGTGAGGCAATTGCCGGAACTAACGAAAATTTTGCCAAAATTTCAAAAATCTGCATCTTTCGTTTCGAAATTCAATTAAGACCATTTCGCGACGTCCCAGCGAAAAAGTGGTTCCTTGGTGCCGAAAAAAAAACATTCCAAGGTATCCCCTGGGATAGAAATGCAGTCGATAGGATGCACGGTTTCGGCACAAATAGGCCTCAAAGTGGCAATTTCAAATGCAAAGTTTAAAAATTCGTCAAAATTTGAAATTGAAAGCTAGGACCTTGGTTTTTGGCCAGATCGAGGGCCAATGTATGTGCTACACCCCTGAATTATTCCAATGTTGAATCTACAGGGTGACATGTGAAAAAAGTACACCAAAATTAGTAAAAAATGTGGCACCGAAAAACTTTTGTAGCTCACCCGGTATAAGACCTAGACCAAAACTAACAACTGATTTTTTTTTCTCTCCACGTCTTCTAGTTGCCCATATACAACCAAAGGTGGACTGCTTTATAGTTTTCGTAAAAATCGTAAAAAAACCTCTATTTTGGACACTTTTCCTTAATTGTCTTTGGACATTTTTTTGACCACTCTGTATTAAAATGACAGCTTTGGCGGGATAGGATTAAAAGTAGCCAAGGATATGCCCTTTCCTCTGGTACCATCCTTATTGGGCCAGTCTTCTACCTAAAGGAAGTTGACCATTACAAAGAAAAATTGAAAAAACCGTCCCAACTTTGCAATTTGTTGTAAATTTTTCTATTTAACTTATCGGAATTAGACTTCAAAATTTATCGTCTACACATATAACGAATTCTAACCACAAGGAGCTCTGTACCCCACGTAGGCCCGGAGTTACGGTAAAAACGCTAGACTTTTGACTTGTGAAAAAATCGAATTTTTGAGTTTGGTACGCCACTGGTCAGCCCCCCCCCCCCCCCCCCAGCACATACAACCAAATGGATCAGATATTTGAAAAGCCCGTTCATTTCTGTACCTAGCCCCTCGAACGAAAATCGCGTCAAACGAGCAGTTTTAAAGTTATAAGCGTTAGAAGGGAAAAAATACCAAATATATACAACCAAAAAGTCAGAGTAAGCTGCTCGTTATATATCCTCA